>CAUYQG010030263.1:0-59429 GCA_963574415.1 Tarsius wallacei | reverse complement strand
AGACTAGAGTACAGTGGCATTATCATGGCCACTACAGCCTCAACCTGCTGGGCTCAGGGGATCCTTCTGCCTCAGTCTTCTAAGTAGCTGGAACTATAGGCACACTCCACCATGCCTAGCTCATTTTTTTTTTTTTTTTTGAGTTGGAGTATCACTGTCGCCCAGACTAGAGTGCAGTGGCCGCTCCCAGCCACCACAGCCTCGACCTGCTGGGCTCTGGCGATCCTTCCGCCTCAGCCTTCCAAGTAGCTGGAACTACAGGCGCGCGCTACCATGCCCGACTAATTTTTGATTTATTGTAGAGATGAGGTCTCGCCAAGTTGCCCAGGCGGGTCTCGAACCCGCGGGCTCAGGCAATCCACTCACCTCAGCCTCCCAAAGGCGCAGGATTACAGGCTGAGCCACTGAGCCCGGCTAATTTTTTAATTTATTGTAGAGATGAGGTCTTGCCGGGGTGCCCAGGCTTGGTCTTGAACCCCTGGGCTCAGTCAGTCCTCTTGCCTCCGCCTCCCAAAGTGTTGGGATTACAGGCATGAGCCACTGCACCTGGCCTCATTACTTTCATTGTTATACCCACACTGTAATCCATCCAGCCTAACTAACTCTCAATCTTAATCCCTTGGTTTGTGGCCTAGATTTCCTGCCTTCTGCTGTCAATATTTTTTTTCTCTCTAGAAGTGAACCCCAACCCTGAGAGGACTCCCAGCTCATTGGTGGATATTTTTAAAAAAATTATACATACCTCCCAGAACCAAGAATTTGGCCTGCCTGACTTTTACATTTATTAAACTTATTTCCATGTGGATTTTTGCCACAACACTTACCAATTTTCATCGAGAACCTGAATGTAGTTTTTAGGCCCCTTAGAGACCCTATAAATGATGGGGGGATGTGGGGTGGGTATGGGGGCTGGGCTCTCAACTTAACTGGGCCTGTCCTGTACTCACTGGCTGTAAGGCATGGGCATACCACTTTACATCTCTGAACCTCAGTTTTCTCAGCTATAAAATGGAGAGTCTCACTCTTAACTTATAGGGATATAGTAAGGATTCTACAATATAATGACTGGAAAGCCCCTGTGCCTGGCACAGAGTAGACATGAATGATGTCAGTTTCCTTCCTTCTTGCAGCCCATTGCTGATTTGAACTGCTGCCAACAGCATCCCAAAAGAGAGGTCCCATTTCTAAGGAAATAGTAAGGCTCCCCTTCTCCTGTTGCCCCTTCCACTTTCTCCCGGGTCACTCCCTTCTTTATTTCTCTTTCTGAACCTCATTCTGAAGTTGGAGGTGGGAGGTGGGGAGGCTGGACCTGGCCTGTCCCTAAGTGGTCCTGCTCAGATGTCATTTGGTCAGAAGCCAAACATGCTGTTTAGAAAAACATATCTGTTCTAGGCACCACCACCTAAGGGAAACCTCTATGAATCTTCAAAAGCAGCCATAAAAATGATTAAGGATTTAGAGAACTGAAACTGTGAGGAAAACTACAGAACCTAGACTGTCTAGGTTAAGGAAGTGGAGGCTGGAGGGGAAGGGTGGGCTGCTGAGAAAAAGTATTTGAAGAGACAGAGCCAAATAAGACTGGTAAGTATATGCTGTAGATTGGAGGGGGAAGGGGCAGGGTGTTAGAAGGGTCTTGACAGGTCCATTGAGGCAGGGGCCTAAGTTAGGGGACTCTCCTTAAGAAAAAAAATGCAGAATTATAAACACAAAATTTCTAGGACCCTTTATGGGCTATAAAAGGAGTTTGTGCAGATGAGGGGCCCTGGAGTCTAAGCTCTGTTTACTTCACAGTGGATTTCCCTCTAACCAAGGGTATGACAAGTGAGCTGGTAACACAGGTTCTAGAAATGGTCTCAGAGCTTGGTTGTTCTGGAAACTCCCTGTCTTCCTTCTCCCCCTAACAAATGCTTTCCCAGCTTGCAAAATTCAAGGCAAGCCTATCCTCCTCTCATCAATCTTACCAGATGCAGCCCTTCCCCACCATGTGGTTTCATGCCTCACCTTCATGCGTGCATGTGTCACACACTGTGTTTGTACCACTCCACTTGTGTATCCGTTATCTGTTGCTGAGCAACCAATTGCCCCAAAATGTAGTGGCTTAAAACTACACCTTTTCATTATTTCACAGTTTTTGTGGATCAGGCATGGTTTTGCCAAGTCCTTGGTCAGCTAAGGCTCAATTGGAAAAGATCTGCTTCCTAGCAAACTTGCTTTTTGGCAGGATTCAGACCCTCCAAGGCTGTTGGAGTGAGGTTTCATTCCTGAAGAGCTGCTGGTTGGAGGCTTCCCTGGGTTCCTTGCCATGCAGTCCTCTCCATCCAGCGAGCATGGCAGCTAGCTTCATCAGAGCAAGCAGATGAGAGGCCGAGAGAGAGAGAGAGAGAGAGAGAGAGAGAGAGAGACCTAGCAAGCCAGAAGTCAATATTTTGTAACCTAGTCACAGAAGTGACAATCTATCACTTTTGTCATATTTCATTCGCTAAAAGCAACCCACTAGGTCCAGCCCATACTCCTGGGTAGGGAATTACACAAGGGTGTGAATACCAGGAGGTAGGGCTCATTGGGAACCTTGTCAGAAGTTGCTTACCACACTGTCACTCCTTCTTGTCATTGCCTGCTGCCCTGCCTGCCTCTGCCACTCCATTGTGAGCTCCTTGAAGACAGGGACCACATTTTACTCTGTGTCTAACACTTGCCTCTTGTTCTTGTTAAGTGAATGAATGATAAATAAATGAATGGTTCATTACTCAGGATAGCAGAAATGGAACCAACGGCAAGTGTATCAGTTTGTTTAAGAGAGATTGCTATTTATTATCTTTTGGCCCAGCCATTTTATTTTTAGAAAATTTAGGAAATATGGCTGGGCACAGTGGCTCAAGCCTATAATCCCACCACTTTGGAAGAGTTAGTTGAGATTGCCTGAACCCGCGGGCTCGAGACCAGCCTGAGCAACTTGATGAGACCTCATCTCTACACTAAATAAAAAATTAGCTGGGCATGGTGGCACTTGCCTCTAGTTCCAGTTACTTGGAAGGCCAAGGCGGAAGGATCGCCTGAGCCCAGCAGGTCGAGGCTGCAATGGCTGTGCGTGCCACTGCCCTCCAGCCTAGGCGACAGAGTGAGACTTCAACTAAAAAAAAAAAAATCAGGAAGGAATAAGTTATTTTTATATGGCCATGAAATTTAGATAAGCCAATTTTTGGTAGCTTAGACAAACAGATATCTTTGTTTTTTGTCTTTTTGCCTAGCAAGATGTCTGAGAGTAGGCAGCTTCTGGCCCGAGTTCTCTCTGGCCCAGTATCACCACAGTTCTTTTGGTTTTTCCCTCATGCTTGCCATCACATGGTTATAAAATGACTGCCCCAGCTCCAGGCATCTCACACACATTCAAAGCAGGAAGAACTGGTATGGTGAAGCTCCAGTCATGGCTGAAGCTTCACTAGGAAAGTAAAAGCTTTCCCTGAAGTCCCCCACCTGTCTTCCCTAACTTTTCCATTGGCTGAGTCCCATGGACATTCCCAGCTACAAGGGAGGCTGGGGACACTAGAAACAGAATTTCATGTCTATCTTAGAAAATCATGATTTATGCCTTAAGACTGGCCGCTGTACCAGTCAAACATGCTTAGGGTTTTGTTCATGAAAAAGAAAAGGGAAGGAGCATGGGACAGGCAACTAACCGTTGCCCTCTTTAGCCAGGAAACAGTGCTCCCCACTTTGTCACAGTCATCCACTTCTTTTAGTCTTAATCCCAAGTTTCTTTTTTTTTTTTTCTTTTTTTTTGAGTTGGAGTCTCACTCTGTCGCCCAGACTGGAGTGCAGTGGCTGCTCCCGGCCACCGCAGCCTCGATCTGCGGGGTTCCGGCGATCCTTCCGCCTCAGCCTTCCAAGTAGCTGGAACTACAGGCACGTGCTACCATGCCCGGCTAATTTCTGATTTATTGTAGAGATGAAGTCTCGCCAAGTTGCCCAGGCGGGTCTCGAATCCACAGGCTCAGGCAATCCACTCACCTCAGCCTCCCAAAGTCGCGGGATTACAGGCTGAGCCACCGAGCCCAGCTACACCCAGATTGCTTTACTCATTTAATCACCTGCCTAGCCCCTGAAGGCATTTGACCTTTCAATACCTGGATATACAACTTAGAAAGTGTGAAATGTTGGTTAATTGTTTTCATCATCCATTCCTTCCTTCCTTCTTCCAGTAATCAAATAACCCAGTAATCAAATAACCCTCACCCCAAGATGCAGCACAGTATATGGCTGCCCAGTTCCAGATCATATTTCCCAGCCTTCCTTGCTGCTAGCTCGGTGTGACCACGTAAGTACTCACCCGTGGGAAAGTGAACAGAATGGATATTAGCATCATTTCTTTTACTTTATTTCCTACAAGAAAACTTCAGCCATCCACTCCCTTGTTTCCTCCTTTCCCGCAGGAACATAGATGCAGTCATGAACAGCTTGCTTCATTCATGACCTAGGAGACAGCAGAGCAACATGATAGAAGAAACTTGTATCCCCAAATAGCTACCTGGAGCAGAGCCACTTGCTCACCTCTGGACTCCCTTGAACCATTCATATGTTTAAAAGAGATAAAACAACAGCAACCACAGAAATATGAAAAACAAACAATAGTAAAAGACAAAACCTTTGAAACAAGAGATTAAAAATAAAGGCATCCTGTGTTTTGGGAATCTCTTTGTTAAAGCAGCTTATTCTGTTCCTTAATTAATATGGGGGGTGGAAATTGCATTAGGCCATCAGTTTAATAGTTTTTTTTTAAAAGGGGTCTGGAGCTAAAATGAGAAGAGAGAGGAGTCAAATAAATGAAAGAATAGGAGAAGATATTTTTATAAAGGCCCACACTAGACACAGTGGCTCATGCTTATAATCCCAGCACGTTGGGTGGCCAAGGTAGGTGGATTGCTTGAGCACAGGATTTTGAGACCAGCCTGGGCAACATAGTGAAACCTTGTCTCTACAAAATAAATAAATAAATAAATTAGCCAGATGTGGTAGCATGTGCCTGTAATCCCAGCTACTCAGAAGGTTGAGGCAGAAGGATTGCCTGAGCCCTGGAGTTTGAGGCTGCGGTGAGCCGTGATTGTGCCACTGCACTCCAGCCTGAGCAACAGAGTGAGAACTTGTCTCAAAAAAAAAAAAAAAAAGAAGAAAAAGAGGAAGAAGCCTAAGATCTGGAACAGAGTTAATATGGTTGGTACTGAAACAAAATACAAAGACCAGAGTGAAGCCAAACCACTGCAGCCTACATATGGCACATAGACCCATGGTTCAAGAAGAGTCTGTGAAGCTATGAATTAGGTAGGAGGACCATTAGTTACGGTCTTTAGGTTGCAAGCAACAGAGAGCAACTCTGATTCACTCAAACAAAACAAAACCAAAAAGAATTTACTAGAATGACACTGGGAAGATCAAAGAATCTGAAGAAGATCTCAACAGCCAAGGCCAAGATGCAAGTAAGCTCTGGAAATCCCACTTGCAGAAACTTGTAGTTACTCTAGGGCAGTTTTAGTGTGCAGCTGAATCCCCTGAAGGAGTTGCTAAAACACAGATTGCTGGGATCATACCCCCAGAGTCCCTAATTCAGTGAGTGTGGGTAGTGCCCAGGAATCTGCATTTTTAACACGTTCCCAGATGCCGTTGATGCTAGTTCAGGGACCATGTTTTGAGAAGCACTGTTCTAGGGGAAACACAGCAAATGACTCAGCTCCCACTGCCTTTCACCCTTGGGTGTCTCCATCACAGTTCCAAAGTACTGAGAAAGTCTAGGTGACCCCAGATTGAGTCTCTCTAGTGGTCAGAGATACAGGGTCTTGTGATGGGCAGCCCTGTGAGTATCACATGGGGTGGTAGTGGGAGTAAGTTCCTCAAAGGGAGGAACGCTGGCTGCAAGACTAGAAGAGGTTCTCAAAGTGATGGGTGGACATGCTGAAAGCACAACTCTCTCCATCTGCAGTAAGATTTGTTGCAGCAACTTCTCTCAGGGCAGAATGTGGCAAAAGAGAGAATTTGAGGGGAGAGAGGGAGAAAGTGGACTCCTACAGACCTTTATTTCTGTTCAAGCCTCATTTTCCTGCACAAGAGAAAAGACTCCTGTCCCCTAGAGGGCAACAGTTGATTCCACAGTGGCTTAGGCAGCTACAGAAGCACTGCTGAGTCAATAGACTTTGCACTGGGCCCACTATGACCAGTTAGACCATTGCACAGGACGTTGGATCATTATGCTTGTGTAGGGATGTTGTATCATTATGCTTGTGGTAGCTTTTCTCAGCCACAGAGAGATTAACAATAATAGATGGCTCCTAAAAAACCTAAGTATCTCATTAAAAAAAGGGTTTTGTTTTTTGTTTGATTTGGAGTCTCACTCGTTCGCCCAGGCTGGAGTGCAGTGGCACACTCACCACCACCCCAGTGTCAATCTGCTGAGCTCCGGCGATCCTTCCACCTCAGCCTTCCAAGTAGCTAGAACTACAGGCGCACACTACCACACCCAGATAATTTTTTGTTTTATTGTAGAGACAAGGTCTCGCCAAGTTGCCCAGGCTGGTCTTGAACTCATGAACTCAGGCACTTCACTCACCTCAGCCTCCCAAAGTGCTGGGATTACAGGCTGAGCCACTGAGCCCGGCCTTTTTTTTTTTTTTTTTTTTGAGTTGGAGTCTCACTCTGTGGCCCAGGCTAGAGTGTAGTGGCACACTCACTGCCACCACAGCCTTGACCTGCTGGGCTCAGGTGACCCTTCCGCCTAAACCTTCCGAGTAGCTGAAACTAGAGGCATGCCCAGCTAATTTTTTGATTTATTGTAGAGATGAGGTCTCACCAAGTTGCCCAGGCTGGTCTTGAACCCGTGGACTCAGGCAATCCTCTCACCTCAGCCTCCCAAAGTGCTAGGATTATAGGAGTGAGCCACCACACCCAGCCGAGAATCTCATTTTTAGGACACATTTTATATGCTTTTGTAGGAAGGAAAACTGCCTTCTACCCTCTTAGATTCTATGGCTGGCCTAAGAATTTAAACTGACATAGGACAGAACAACAGGAGAAAAGTATACAAATTTATTTAACCTTTTTACGTGTACACAGGAGTCATCAGAAGGAAAACGAAAACCCAGAGAAGCCACAGAGCCCAAAAGCTTATATATTTTTATTTTATTTTTTAAATTTCAATACCTTTGGGGGATACAAATAGTTTTTGGTTTCGGCTTTAAATTATATAACTTTTCACATAAAGAATGATAAATTGGTGAGTGATGTGAACTGAAGTCTGAGCCGGCCATTTAAAAAACAAAAAGATACATTGTGAAGATGTGATGAAACATAGGGGCTTGGGATAAAGGCAGTTCATTGTGGGAAAATAACTAGGAAATATATGGGGGGACGTAATAGAAGATAGGGGTTATTTTAGTAGGTTGGTTTGTACAGATCCATTTCGGAATCAACCCCAAGTCTCTGGTGATGTGTATGCTCTTCTCTTTCTGGCATAGAGAAGGAAATTTTATGACCTGTTTTTAAGTAAAGGGGGAGGATCAGCGAATTGAAATGAGGCTCGTCTGAGCTTATAAACCAATCTGATGATTTCACACACCTACGTGGAGTGTGTGAGAGCCATCACGTTAGTATTTACACAGCAATCAATACCATATTAGTACAGACTGTTACATACCATATTAGTAAAGAATAAAGGACAGCGTCCATCGGCATCGGTGGTGGTGGTGGCTTTGGCAGCTCGGGAGTGAGTGCAGGTAACATAGACACACCAATATTCTTCAGAGTCTCCTCTGTCATTCAGTCAGGAGTCTCAAGCCATTTGCAGAGGAACATAGGTGTTACAACAGTGGCATTTAATTAGGAACTTGATCCTGGACAGAAGCTCTTCGTGGACAAGATTAGAGTACACAAATCTAAGTGACAGGCATCTGGAGGACGTGTTGATACTGTCCCAGGAAGGGGGCTTTTTCAGCTAAAGCAGTTGTATGGTAAAGCAGACATGAATACGTTCCCTAACTTCAAATTTGAAGAGCCCAAATTTGAAGTCATCGAAAATCTCAGCCTGAAGAAATAAAGTAAAACTAATCTGGGAATTTGTCACGGATTAGTTGTACAATTAGTCAGCAATTTCAGAAAAAAAGCAGACATTCACAACTGTCAAAAGTTTTGATTCTGATTCCGAATAAATTGTTTGGTGATGTTGAAAAAAAGAATAAAGGACAAAACTCATCTGATTATTTCAATAGCTTTCTAAAAAGTATTTTGACAAAATCCAACATAATAAAAACACCCAACAAACGAGGGATAGAAGGAAATTTTTTACAACTGACAAAAGGTATCTTCAAAACTCCACAGCCAACATCGTACTCGCTTGTGAAAGACTGAACGCCTTTCCCCTAAGATCAGTCGCTAAGATAAACGGCTGCAGGGGCTGGGAGAGGAGGAAATAGGAAGTGATTGCTAATGGGAATGGGTTACTCTTTGAGCTGATAAAAAGTAGACAGTGGAAATGGTTGTACAGCCTTGTGAATGAATATACTAAAAACCAAAGAAGTGTACACTTTAAAGGATATGTGAATTATATATTAAATACAACGGCTTTAACAGTTAGATGAGCCTTCTTCCTTCTCGCCGAAGGCCACCAACATGGTGTTCAGGCGCTTCGTGGAGTTTGGCTGAGTGGCCTACATCTCCTTTGGACCTCATGCTGGAAAGCTGATTCTGAAATTTCTGACTAGTTGTACAACTAATCCATGACAAATTCCCAAATTAGTTTTACTTTATTTCTTCAGGTTGTAAATGTTATTTTTATTTATTTACTTATTTATTTATTTTTGAGTTGGAGTCTCACTCCGTCGCCCAGACTAGAGTGCAGTGCAGCCTCGACCTGCTGGGCTCCGGCGATCCTTCTGCCTCAGCCTTCCAAGTCGCTGGAACTACAGGCGTGCGCTACCACGCCCGGCTAATTTTTTGATTTATTGTAGAGATGAGGTCTTGCCAAGTTGCCCAGGCGGGTCTCGAACCCGCAGGCTCAGGCAATCCACTCACCTCAGCCTCCCAAGGCGCGGGATTACAGACTGAGCCACCGAGCCCGGCTCGTAGATGTTATTGATTAGGGCTTTGACTCGAGACAGGCCACGCCTTTCAAGGGCATGCAGCTCACTGCCTTCATCCTCAAGCTCCCACACAGCACCCGTCAGAGGTATGGGCGACAAGCCTGGCAGAAGGCAGGCATCAGCACGAAATGGGCAGCCACAAGATGAGCCAAGAAGATTGAAGCCAGAGAAAGGAAAGCCAAGATGACAGATTTGATCATTTTCACATCAGGAAGGTGAAGTAAATGAGGAATAGAATAATAAAAAATGAAGTTAAGAAGCTTCAAAAAGCAGCTCTCCTGAAAGCTTCTCCCAGAAAAGCACCTGCTGCTAAGGGTATTGTAGCTTCAGCAGCTTCTGCTAAAGTTCCAGCAAAAAAGATGACCACAAGGTTCCTACCCAAAATGCCAGAGGCCAGAAGGCGGCACCTCTGCCAAAAAGCTCAGAAGGGTCAAAGAGCTCCAGCCTAGAAAGCACCTCCTCCAAAGAGCAGCTGAAAAGAAAGCATAAGAGGCCACATAAAAGTAAACACAGATTCTTTTAGGCACGTTGGCCAAAAAAACAAACAGCAACAAACGGCTTTGCGTGTGTGTGTGTGTGTGTGTGTGTGTGTGTGTTTGTGCGTGTGTTTATGCTCTCCCCCACCCCCCACACACAGAGCCAACTTTTGACTGTGAAGCTGGAAGGAAAAAAAAATCCATAATCCCCAGAAGATTGCTTGGGACAGAAAGAGAATTGTTATTCTATTTTCTTTAGCTTACAAACACTGGTAAGAAAGGAAGACAGTCAAGAATTTAATTTTGTTGAAGAAAAAGAACCCCTGTAATTTCAAGTTTCTGCTCTTTCCTTTTTTTTTTTTTTTTTTGAGTTGGAGTCTCACTCTGTCGCCCAGACTGGAGTGCAGTGGCCGCTCCCGGCCACTGCAGGCTCGACTTGCTGGGCTCCGGCGATCCTTCCGCCTCAGCCTTCCAAGGAGCTGGAACTACAGGCACACGCTACCGCGCCCGGCTAATTTTTGATTTATTGTAGAGATGAGGTCTCGCCAACTTGCCCAGGCGGGTCTCGAACCCGCAGGCTCAGGCAATCCACTCACCTTGGCCTCCCAAAGTGCTGGGATTACAGGCTGAGCCACCAAGCCCGGCCTTCTGCTCTTTCTTTGTGGTGCTTACGGACAAAGATTCCGTGTACCCCCGCCCTTTGTTTAGAAGGCACTTAAGTGTTCCCTGAGTTAGTTTCAGCCTGTAGTTTAGCCTGGAGTCTACTACAGAGAAGAAAATGTTGTTGCACTGGAGAGTAGATATGTTTCAGAGTAGCTTGTTGGAAAGTAGAATGCAGCTTGAGACAAGCTGGAAGTGATGGTCACAAGTTGACTCCCAAGGAGTGATAAAGCCAAAAGAAATTCTTCTGGGCAACAACGGCCCATGAAACTTTAGGACAGTAACATCTTATATGTATTTTTAAGTTGCGATCTATGCTGTACCGAACTTCCTCCCCCATCTATCTCAAAACCACGGACCACAGTAAAACATGCTAAGTGTTAGGGATACCTGGCAGAATGAAGAAATAGGGAATGTGCTTAGAAGGGCTGAGAGAGCCTGCAGGAAAAAACAGCATCAGAAGTGCAACAAGAGAAACTATGAGAAACAAACTCTTCCCAGGGCTAGAGGGTGGGGAATGGTGGAGGACCGAGGGGGGCAACATTCACCCCCCTCCTCCACCTCCAGCCCTTGCCAAAATCAGGAATAAGGAAGAAAGGACTGGAGAGCAAATTAATAATGGTTTTGAAAACATCTAATTAAAAAAAACCAACAGATTCAAAATTACTTAACTAACAAAGAAATATTTCACATAAGAAAACCTAAATTAGATGGCTCCAGAGTTGGTTAATTAGCAGCTTAATGACGTCTTTATGGGCTCAAGTTCTTTGTCTCTTGTTACTCTGCTATCCCAGGCTTGTTGGCTTGTCTTCAGGCCACCTTAGATCCAGACATCCTGTTTGAATATTAAATTGAGTGCATGTATTGGTCAGAATTCTTTTGGTTGCAAATGTCAGAAACCCAACCTAGATCAGCTTAAGGAAAATAGTCCAAAGGGACTTCAGGCATGTTGAGATCAAGGAGAGCAGCAGAACTCTCTCTTTCCGTCCTTCAAGGTTATTTGACTCTGTTTGGCTTCACTCTATGATAGGCAGCAAGAGGGCTGCTGATAGTGCTAAGCTTTCACTGTTGTGTTTCTCATGATGAGAAAGAGACAGAGAGAGAAAGAGAGAGAGGAGGGAGGGAGTGACTTTTTTTCTTCTAATGGCCATATAACAAATATGAAGAAAGAGACTGATTAACTCACAAACCCATCCCTGTATCAATCACTGGGGCAAAAAGAATACAGATCTTGGACTGAACAGTCCTGGGTCTTCTGCCCACTCCTGGAACTTGGGTCAGGCACACCCAAACCACAGTGACTGAGATGCATTTGAGGGAGGAGGAATGAATTCCCATGGAAAGATAGGCTAAGCAATAAACATGTCTGCTCCACCCCCAAAAGACTGTAGAACACAGGACATGAGCCATGCAGGACATGAGGACACCAGAATTCCAGTACAAACTGAGGCTTAAGGGCACCTTCCAAGAAACCAGAAGGAAAGAGAGAAAAGAACTTAGCTTTTGGAGGGCCTACTATGTGATATCCCAAGAATCCACAGCTACAAGGAAGTGGCACAAGCTGGGCTTAAATCCATGCCATTTAGTTTCAAAGTCCATGCAGTTAGCACTGGGAGGACTGATCAAAGGCAGAGGGGCCGAGACAGAGAGAAGCTGTGTTCTTGTGAGAGATGTCCAGGGGCACCAGGAGGAGCACTCTGCCCAGCCTGGGACGATGAATCAGAGAAACATTTCTGTAGGAATTTATCAAAGGGCAAAAAGAAAGAAGCAAGAAAAGAGGTTGACTGGGTAAACAGGGAAGGTCAGAATTCAGCTTTGGACTGTCACTGCCTCCATGGGATGGGGGCTTCCTCCTCCCAACTCTGTCTCAAGCCATTGCATCACGACAAGCCATTGTTTTTCTGACTCACACAGTTATTCTCAAAGGGGTTTCCCAGAAGTATTCGCATAGTAGTTGAGACAGTGGCCTGGGTTCTACCAACCTATTAGTCAATCACTTCCCTTCTTTGGGGTGGAGTTATCTTATCTATACAATATAGTGGGCAAATTAACTGTGGTGATGGTTGTACTAACGGTGACTATACTAGAAATCATTGAATTTTACACTTAAATGGGTGAATTGTCTGATATGTGAATTTTATCTCAATAAAGTTTGTTTTTGTTTTTGTTTTTTTGAGACAGTTTCTCACTCTGTTACACAAGCTGGAGTACAGTGGTATAATCATAGCTCATTGCAGCCTTGACCTCCTAGGCTCAAGCAATTTTCCTGTGCTGATTTCTAAATTTTTTGTAGAGACTGATTTTCACTATGTTGCCTAGACTGGTCTCGAACTCCTGGTCTCAAGGGATCATCCCACTTCAGTCTCACAAAGTGATGAGATTACAAGTGTGGGCCACTGAGCCTGCCTAAGTTGGATTTTTATTTATTTTATTTTGGGTTTTTTGTTGGTTTGTTTGTTTTTGAGTCAGAGCCTCACCCTGTCGCCCTGGCTGGAGTGCAGTGACACTCTCACGGCCACCGCAGCCTCCACCTGCTGGGCTCAAGCGATCCTTCCACCTTAGCCTTCCAAAGTAGCTGGAGCCACATGCATGCGCCACCATGCCCAGCTAATTTTTTTGATTTATTGTAGAGATGAGGTCTCTCCGAGTTGCCCAGGCTGATCTCAAACCCCTGGGCTCAGGCAATTCTCTTGCCACAACCTTCCAAAATACTGGGATTACAGGCATGAGCCACCATGGCCGTCCTATTTTATTTTTATTTTTTATTGTAATGGGCTAGGTGATGGGGAAATGTGACCTAAGGGCCAGAGAGCTTTTGTAATCAGCCTTTGCCACTTTACAGCCAGATGACCTTGGGCACATTTATTTCTCTGTATGCCATTTTCCTCATTGTAAGAGGATAATTATAATGCTTATCATGAAGGATGTTTATGTGATTAAGGGACAGACGCAATCTGAGGTTGTGATGCTTGTTAACATTCTGGCTCTATCACTGACAACAATCTCTGTGCCTCCACTTCCTTATCTGTTAAATGGGAACAACAATACCTATTTCATAGGGTTGTTGATACCTGTAAGATTGAGTTGATACCTATAAAGTTCTTAGAACTATGCATGACACATGATTCAATAGTTCAATAAATAATACCTAGCTTATTATTATATCTATTTTCTATCCTGAGTCCTATTTGGGATTTCCTTGACCAGATGTAGCTGGCCACCCAAACCTAGCATGAACTCCCTTTTGTCCAAGACTGAGGGTTACCCACACATGAGCCCTGTCTTCATGGCGGGACACAGTTTTGGAGGTGACAAACCAGTCCATACCCTTCTTCTCTGAAAATTCCTTTCCCAATGATAAGACCCCCAGTTCAAATCCTTTGCTAGTGTAAAGAATGACAGGTATCCAGCTCAGATGAGATTCTATATGTAGTCTGTAGGAATTTCCAATAGGCACAATGGGTATTGGTTAGTTAAAATTAGAAGGATAACTTGTAGCCTTCACAATATTATTGTAATCATAAATTATTAGAAGCTTTGATTCCTAACAATATAAATTCAACTTCCTGTTTCAAAGGTAATCATTAACATTGTAGTCTTAGGCCTGATTTACTTGCATTAGGTCAGTTTTGTTTTCAATGATTTATAGTTTTTTACAGTGGTAAAGAAGCTAACCTGTTCTTTCCCGTATACTCTGTGTAACCTGTTAGAAAGTTACTAAATTCTGGGCTGGGTGTGGTGGTTCATGCCTGTAATCCCAGCACTTTGAGAGGCAGAGGTGAGAGGATTGCCTGAGTTCAGGGGTTCGAGACCAGCCTGAGCAACATGGTAAGACCTCACCTCTACAATAAATCACAAAAAATTAGCTGGACATGATGGTGCACACCTGTGGTTCAGCTACTTGAAAGGCTGAGGTGAAAGGATTGCCTGAGTCCAGCAGGTCAAGGCTGTGGTGGCCATGAGCGTGCCACTGCACTACAGCCTGGGTGACAGAGTGAGACTCTGACTAAAAAAAAAAAACAGCTACTTAACTCTGGAGAGTATTTCTTTGTCTTTAATAACATAGGCATGAAGCTTGAGGTTGTACAAAAATGTATAGGCAATGAACATCAGAGTAATGGAACGTAGACATCATGGGAACATTTTGAAATGTCATAGCCTGATGTTAATCTACAGCAAACCTTAACACCTGTGTTTATAAATATGAACTGTAAAATCCAAGTTTCTAAGCAGACTTAAGCAAGAGGCTAAGTTGTGACTCCCTGAATTCTGAATACAGAAATACACCTCTTTCTTCCCAGTTCTCTCCCTCTTGACTCTTATTGGCAGCGAGAGATAGCAGCCATGATCCTCAGATCATTTTACCACAGAAGTGGGCTCCAGCAACCCCTAGCTGAATGGACAGAGGTGAACCTCTCACCCAATCTGGGCCAGTCAAGCTCTCTCTCCCAGGCATCTGAAGTTAGGACTCTGGATTATTTTAGCGGCGGTGCAGGAGCAGGGAGGTGACATAGTTCTGGGCTGGGGCAGTCATTTTGTGTCACATTAGTGCAGGTATCAAGAAGTCTGAGAGAAAATCATGAAACAAGTTTACAGAGAATAACAAGAAACCACATAGACTCTGGGAGAGAAGGACAGAGAGGCTCTGCCTTGGAAGCTGAAGTAGTTCCGTTCAATCAACAAATTTATTGAGTATCTTCTACATACCACATTCAGGTATAATTCCAGGGAATGATGACTACTATAAAGAAGAAAGAAATAGAGTGAGGAAATAGAGAGGGATGGAGATGAGTGGAAGGGCAGCCATCTTAGCAGTGTGGTCAGGGACAGACTTCCTGAAGAGGAGATAAGAACTGAGAAATAGGCTGGGCTCAGTAGCTCAGCCTGTAATCCCAGCGCTTTGGGAGGCCGAGGTGAGTGGATCGCCTGAGCCTGCGGGTTCAAGACCCACCTGGGCAACTTGGCGAGACCTCATCTCTACAATAAATCAAAAATTAGCCGGGCGTGGTAGTGTGAGCCTGTAATTACGGCTACTTGGAAGGCTGAGGCAGAGGCTACTTGGAAGGCTGAGCCGGAGCCCAGCAGGTCGAGGCTGCGGTGGCCGGGAGCGGCCACTGCACTCCAGTCTGGGCGACAGAGTGAGACTCCAACTCAAAAAAAAAAGAAAGAAAAGAAATGAGAAGTGAGAACTCCAGGCACAGAGAAGAGCAAAGGTCAAGTCCCTAAGGTGGGAAGGAGATCATGCAGTTGGCCCTCCATATTCATGGGTTCTGCATCTGCAGATTCAAGTTACCTACAGGCAGAAAATACTAAAAAACTAAAAAGAAAAATGACAACAATAAAAAATACAGTATAATAATGATCTACATAGCCTTTACATTGTGGTAAGTCTTATAAGTAATCTAGAAAGGATTCAAAGTAGAGGCATACCTCAGAGATAACATGGGCCCAGTTTCAGACAACTGCAATAAAGTAAATATTACAATAAAGCAAGTTGCACAAATTTTAAGGTTTCCCAGTACATATAAAATTTATGTTTACACAACACTGTAGTCTAAGTGTGCAGCAGCATTACGTTTAAAAAAAAACAAAATACATACCTTAATTTGAAATTATGTCAGCCGGGCTCAGTGGCTCAGCCTGTAATCCCAGCATTTTGGGAGGTGGAGACAAGTGGATTGCCTGAGCCCACCGGTTTGAGACCAGCCCGGGCAACTTGACAAGACCTCATCTCTACAATAAATAAAAAATTAGCCAGGCGTGGTAGCACGCGCCTGTAGTTCTGGCTATTTGGAGGCTGAGGAAGAAGGATCGCCGGAGCCCAGCAGGTCAATGCTGGGTTGGCCGTGGGTGTGCCACTGCACTCCAGTCTGGGCAATGGAGTGAGACTCCAACTCAAAATATATACATATATGTTTTAACATATATATATATATATGTTATTGCTAAAAATGCTAATCATCTGAATCTTCAGCAGGTCATAATCTTTTTGCTGGTAGAGAAACTTACCTCAATGTTGAGGGCTGCTGACTAATCAGGGTGGTGGTTGCTGAAGACTGGGGTGGCTGTGGCGATTTCTTAAACGAAGTCAACAATGAAATTGGCCACATTGATTGACCTTTCCTTTCACAAAAGATTTCTCTGTTGCATTGATGCTGTTTGATAGCATTTTAACTATAGTAAAACTTCTTTCAAAATTAGAATTGGCTGGGTGTGGTAGCTCAAGCCTGTAATCCCAGCATTTCGGGAGGCCGAGGTGAAAGAATTGCCTGAGTCCAGGGGTTTGATACCAGCCCGGGCAACTTGGCGAGACCTCATCTCTACAATAAATCAAAAAATTCGCCAGGTGTGGTAGCATGCACCTGTAGTTCCAGCTATTGGAAAGCTGAGGTAGAAGGATCACCTGAGTCCAGCAGGTTGAGGCTGTGGTGGCCGTGAGTGTGCCACTGTACTCCAGCCTGGGCGACAGAATGAGACTCCAACTCAAAAAAAAAAAATTGGAATCAGTACTCTCAGCCCCTGTCACTGCTTATCAACTAATTTTATGTAATATCCTACATCCTTTATTGTCATTTCAACAATGATTACAGCATCTTCACCAGGAGTAGATTCCATCTCAAGAGACTACTTTCTTTGCTCAACTCCTCATCCATTTAAATTTTATTGTGCGATTGTGACACATCTTCAGGTTCCACTTCTAATTCTAGTTATCTCTCTGTTTCCACCCATCTGTGTTTACTTCCTCCACTAAAGTCTTCCACCCCTCAAAGTCATCCATGAAGACTGGAATCAACTTCTTCCGAACTCCTGTTAATTTTGATATTTTTACCTTCTTCCATGAATCACCAATTCTTTTTTGAGTCAGGGTCTCACTGTGTCACCCAGGCTGGAGTGAAGTGGCACGACCATGGCTCACCATAGCTTCAAACTCCTGGGCTCAAGCAATTCTCTCACCTCAGCTTCCTGAGTAGCTGAGACTATAGGTATACGCCACCACAACCGGTGAATATTTTGTTTTTTGGTCTTTGTTTTTTTTGTAGAGACGAGGTCTCACTATGCCTAGGATGGCCTGGAACTCCTGGGTCAAGTAATCATCCTGCCTCGGCCTCCCAAAGTGCTGAGTTTACAAATGTGAGCCACCACATCTAGCCCAATGTTCTTAATGACATCTAGAATGGTGAATCTTTTCCAAAGAAAGTGAATGGTGAATGGTGAAACTTTTTCCAAAGTTTTCAAATTTCCTTTTCCAAGATCCATGGCAGTTATAGCCTTATAAAATGTATTTCTTAAGTAATAAGACTTGAAATTCAAAATTACTCCTTGATTGATGGGTTGCAGAATAGATGTTGTGTTTGCTGGCATGAAAACAACATTAGCCGGGTGCAGTGGCTCAAGCCTGTAATCCCAGCACCTTGGGAAGCAGAAGCGAGAGGATTGCCTGAGCTCAGAAGTTTGAGACTAGCCTGAGGAACATGGTGAGACCTCGTCTCAACGATAAACAACAACAACAAAATTAGCCGGGTGTGGTGGCATATGCCTGTAGTTTCAGCTACTTGGAAGGCTGAGGCGGAAGGATTGCCTGAGCCCAGCGGGTTGAGTCTGCAGTGGCTGTGAGCGTGCCACTGCACGTGAGACTCCAACTCAAAAAACAAAAAAGAGAACATTAATGTCCTTGCACATCGCCATCAGAGTTATTGGGTGATCAGGTACATTGTCAATGAGCAGTGATAATTTGAAAGGAATCTTTCTTTCTCGCAGTAGGTCTCAATAGTGGGTTTAAACTATTCAGTAAACCATACTTTAAGCAAATGAACTGTCATTCAGGCTTTGTTGTTCCATTTATCGTGCACAGGTAGTGTAGATATAACATAATTCTTTTTTTTTTTTTTGAAAGCAAGATTTATTGAGAAGACAGAAAAGCTCCCACAGTGAGAGGGGACCCAAGGAGGTTGCCCGATATAGCATAATTCTTAAAGGACCTGAGATTTTCAGGATGACAAATGAACATTGACTTCAACTTAAAGTCTGACTTATCAGGGTGGTAGTTGAGGAAGGCTGGGGTAGCTGTGGCAATTTAAAAAAATAAGACAACAGTGAAGTTTGCCCTATCAATGTACTCTTTTCACTTGAACACATACAGCTCATTGAAGGGTTATTAACTGGCTTAATTTCAATATTATTGTGTCTCAGGGAATAAGGTGGCCTGAGGAGTGGAGTAATCAGAACGAACACACATATTTTCCAATTTAAGTTCACTGTCTTATATGGGTGTGATTTGTGGCTCCCCAAAACAATTACAATAGTATATCAAAGATTACTGATCACGGATCACCATAACAGATATAATAATAATGAAAAGGTTTGAAATATTGTAAGAATTACCAAAATGTGACATAGAGGCACAAAGTGAGCACAGGCCTTTGGGAAAATGGTGCTGATAAACTTTCTAGACACATGGTTGCCACAAATCTTCCATTTTAAAAAAAATTGTAAAAAAAACTACAAAGCGTAATACAGTGAAGTGCAATAAAATGAGGTATGTCTATATACGGGAGGATGCATGTAGGCTATATGCAAATAAGGGACTTGAGCATCTGTGGATTTGGGTATCCATAGGAGTTCTGGAACCAATCCTCCCGGCAGATACTGAGGGACAACTGTGTATTCAAGGAATAACAAGAAAGCCTCATGGCTGGAGTGAGAGAGACGGGAAAGAGAGATGAGCCCAGCCACTAATGGGCTTGGTATTTGGATATTATTTCAGGTATAATGGGAAACCACTGAAAGGTTTTGTGCAGAGAAACAAGGAACAACACACATTTTCTTCTTCTTTTCTTCTCTCTCTCTCTTTTTTGAGAAGGAGTCTCACTCTGTTGCCCAGGCTGGAGTGCATACAGTGGCATGATCATAGTTCACTGCAGCCTTGAACAACTGGGCTCAAGAAATCCTCCTGCCTCAACCTCCCAAGTAGCTGACCGCTGCACCTGGCTCAAAAACACAATCTTATTACATTTTTAAAAGATCCTTCTGACTGCTGTGTGAAGAATGAACTGTTAGGGAGGCAGAGGAGAAGCAAAAAAAATGTTAATAGTCCAAGCGGGAGAGGATGGTAGCTAGGATCAGGGTGGCCATGGAGGGTGTGGTGAGGAAGAGTGGGAGTCTGAATTAATTTTGAAGATTTCAGTTCCTGGTTTTAGTTCCTCATGAGACCTGTCTACTTCCTGCCTCTGAGTTCATCTAAATGTTCCCCTTCTTCCCCCCGCCCTTAGGCTAGTGTCTGAAGATTCTGTTATTTGCAACGAAGCCGTTCTGACTAAACACCTTGGCACTCTAGGCTGGTCTAATCCACCACTACCTAGGACATGACCCGGTGTCATGTTCCCTGTGTTAAGCAGTACTCTCTTGTGAGTAATACACACAGGAATTAACAACTTCCTGAAGGAAACTGTTCTTCAGGAGAATTTTCAAAGGAAGTAGTCCAAGAAGACTTATCTTATGATGTGGGAAAAAAATGCTTATAATATATGCCACCTCTAGTTATGCCTACAATATCAAATAAAGGGTACAGATAATAGTAAGAGGTGCTAAAATATATAGTTCATACTATGCCAGGGTTTGTCCTAAAAGCTTTTTTTTTTTTTTTTTTGAGTTGGAGTCTCACTCTGTCCCCCAGACTGGAGCTCAGTGGCCACTCCTGGCCACTGCAGCCTCGACCTGCTGGGCTCCGGTGATCCTTCTGCCTCAGCCTTCCAAGTACCTGGAACTACAGGCACACGCTACCACGCCCGGCTAATTTTTTGATTTATTGTAGAGATGAGGTCTCGCCAAGTTGCCCAGGCAGGTCTCGAACCCTCAGGCTCAGGCAATCCACACACCTCGGCCTCCCAAAGTGCGGGATTACAGGCTGAGCCACTGAGCCCGGCCTAAAGGCTTTGTTTATATTAACTCATTCAAGCCTCAGGACAACCCTAGGAAGTAGACTGTCATTGTTTTTATTTTATTTTATGAATTATATCAGCTTCTGTTTTACAGATGAGTAAACTGAGGCAGAGGAAGTTTGAGAAAATGTCTAAAATCACAAAACTAGTGATTTGGGGTCCATGCTCTTAGCCAGTGTTTCTCAACTAGGAGAGCTAAAGGCATTTGAGGTCGGAGGATTCTTTGTTGTACAGCAGTGATCCCCAACCTTTTTGTCACCAAGGACCAGTTTCGTGGAAGACAATTTTTCCACGGACGGGGGGAAGATTATGTGCAGTCAAACCTCACTGCTAATGTTAATCTGTATTTGCAGCCGCTCCCCAGTGCTAGCATCACCGCCTCAGCTCCATCTCAGATCATCAGGCATTCGATTTTCATAAGGAGCACACAACCTAGATCCCTCACATGCACCATTCACAGTAGGGTTTGCACTGCTATTATTAGAATCTAATGCCACCGCTGATCTGACAGATAGCGGCACTCAGGTGGTAATGTGAGCAATGGCGAGCAGCTGTAAATACAGATGAAACTTTACTTGCTCGCCCTCCGCTCACTTCCTGCTGTGTGACCTTGTTCCTAACAGGCTACAGGCTGGAACTGGTCCACAGCCCAGGGGTGGGAGACCCCTGTTGTATAGGACTGTCGGTCTCACTCATTGGAGTTAGTGTAGTATCACTGGCTTTACATATTACTTTACACAAATTAGCTTAGTTTAACCCTCTTCACAGCCCTATGAGTTAGGCATTGTTATTTTCCTTCCCATTATAGAGAAGAGGACACTGAAACACAAGGAGGCGAAATAGCTTACTCTGACTTACCCAGTTCATAAGGGAAAAGTCAGTATTTGATCCTAAGCAGTCTGGGTCCAGGTCCTGTGCTTTTAACTATTCTGCTTTCCTACCTCACAAAAGATGAAGAGAATAGATGAAAGAGAAAGGTGACCTGGCCACCCTACTCTAGCACCATCAAGTAGAGTCCAACAGACCTTTCAGAGTGCACTTAGGATCTCAAAGGCTGCAAAGAAGACTGATAGGAACCAGTGGCCCTTCCCTTATGCAGGACTGGCCAGCAGGTAGGTGGGGAGGAGGATGTGATTAGAAAAAGTCTAACCTGGGCAAGGACTGGTAACTCACACCTGTTTGTATTCAGGAGTCTGAGACCAGCCTGAGCAACATAGTGAGACTCTGACTACAAAAATTAAAAATTTAGCCAGGCATAGTGGCACACGCCTGTAGTCCTAGTTACTTGGGAGGCTGAAGCAAAAGGATCACTTGAGCCCAGGAATTCAAGGTTACAGTGAACTATTTTTGTGCCACTGCACAGAGTGAGACCCTGTCACAAGAAAAGAAAAGAAAAGAAATCTAGCCTGTAAAGGCTATAGTCCAGGAACTGGGAATAATCAAGGAGTGGGAGTCAGGAGTCCATAGCAAAGCAAAGCCAAAGAAACGTCCAGAAGTTGGACTGCTGGATGATGCCTTGTCTTCCCCCAGTTGTTTTTTACTCCAGCTCCTCCTCCTGCAGTTGTTCCTTCCCTTAAAGGCACTAATCTGCCTAGGATATCCTTTGCCCATAACTCTGAGCCTTCATACTCCTAGATATGCTCACATGACTAATAGCAGGGATAAATGTCACCATTTGGGGACAAAGCCATTGGTAGCTATTCCCAAGAGTCAAATCTTCTGGCACTATGACTCTATTCCAAAAATAATTCAACAAAACCAAAGCCCAGAGGCCTGAAGATATTAACAGCTGCCCCCCCGACCCTGCATCTTTTGGCCAATCACACATCACAGGCTGCAGAGTCCAAAACTCCAAACTTTGAAAAGCAGGAGAGGGCCATCCCAAGAAACCACCTCTGTTTGAATCAATCTTCTCCTTTTCAATTGTAGTTCAGCCCTAGGGTCCTGGCCCTGACCCATATTTCTGTCTCCCTTTTTCTGCCCCATTTCAGGCCTTTGACATTGTTGGGGATTTTGACTCAGACTCTCTGCTCTGGTTCCTCTTATTCCTGCCCACTTCAAAGGAACACCCTGTTCAAGCTCAGGTCATTGAGACCTGTGTCTTGGTCAGCATCACCTTTTTGCAAGTAAGAGAAACCCACTCAAACTAGTAAGAGGAAAGAACTTATTAGGCGATCCTGGGTGTCTCAGAACTCAAAATAATCATTGCAGCCATGTAAAAGATGTTGAAATGGGACCTGTCCCTGCCTCTGTTTCTACAGAGACACCAGTACATGGATATCATGCACCAAAGTAAATGCAAGGCCACCTCCTGTGCAGAAGTTACAAAAGAAAGTATAAAACCAGTTTTACCATTTTTGGACCCCTCAACTAGATCAAAGATACTAAAAGGGGTCAGAATGCAGAAAGGGGAAAGAATTTGTTGAAGAAGTAGCTTTGAGGAAGCTATTGTTTATACTATTATTCCCACCATCTTAACCACCCAGGGTGGGATAGGGGAGAGGTGAAGGTACACAGCAAATGGAGAGGATCAGAACATGCCACCCCAAAATCTGCCAAAATAATATTGATTCTTTTGAGCTGAAGGCAATTGAGAAACAGCAGATGCAGGAATAGCTCCCTTCTCTCCCCCTTTCTACCTCAAAGCAGGACATAAATCTCCCATGAAACAGGTGCCCTTTCTATATTGGGAAGGGGAAAATATTATCACCAGAAATGAGGAGTTGACACCAAGATGAGTCTATACAAGCAAACCTTATTAAAAGAATCCTTATCTTCCATTAGTTTCCACCATAAGTTTCCTAGTCACTTTCCCACAGTTAACTGCCCCTAGCCCAAACTCCTCTTTCCCTTGCATTGCCATGTCTCCACAATTTATCACTCTGTGTTAAAATGGTATAAAAGCTCCCGGGTCTAACCACTTCTTTGAGGTTTTCACTTCTTCCTATGAAGACCTGTTTGTTATGTAAAAATATAACCATCAAGTAAAACGTGTATGCTTTTTTCCTGTTCATCTGTCTTTTGCCAGCTTAATTCATAGGCTTCAGTCACAGAACATGAGAGCATAAAGGAAAAGTTTTTTCCTCCCCTACACATACATTATTTCAAGCCCACAGAGAAAGTTCTTTAATGAGGGGCACCTCTCCACATTGTGACCTGGGAATTGACTTCTGCTTAAGAAATCTCAAACATGAGAAATGGTTCACCAAATGCTTTGAGAACATTTGTCAAAAATTTTCTATGTACTAGACGCTGTTCTATGTGCTTCATGCATATTGATTCATTTAACTCTTTTAATAACCCTGTGTGCTAAGCGCTATATTGAAGCCTGGTGTTTTCATTCACCAGCATATTGTGATTATTTGTGACTATTTCCCCCTGTCAAAAATATTCTTCTGGCCAGGCACAGTGGCTCACACCTGCAATCCCAGCACTTTAGTAGGCCAAGGCAGGAGGATTGCTTGAGCCCAAGAGTTCAAGACTAACCTGGACAGCATAGCAAAACCTCATCTCTACAAAAAATTAAAAATTAAGAAAATTAGTCAGGCATGGTGGCGCATGCCTGTAGTCTAAGCTACTCGGAATGCTGAGTTGGAAAGATTGCCTGAACCCCAGAGTTCAAGGCTGCCATGAACCATGATTGTTGTGATCATGCCACTGCACTCCAGCCTGGGCAACAGAGTGAGACTTCGACTCAAAAAATATATATTAAAAAAAAATTATATATATAAATATACATATATATATTCTTCTGCACTTGGTTTTATTGACTACACAACCTTCATTTGCATAGCCACAAAGCCACATGGTTAAATACATAGACTGTGGACTTAGCTTGCCTGATTTAAAATCCATCTCTACCAATTGCATATGGGTCCATTTTATAAAGAAAATGAACATGGGTAACTCGAGTGCAGGCAGCCTGGATGTCCCCCAAACCTCCAGCCAGCCAGGTCACTCTTTATTAATATTTCTTGTCCAGGCACAGTGGCTGAAGCCTGTAATCCCAGCACTCTGGGAGGCCGAGGTGAGGGAATTGCCTGAGCCCACAGGTTCAAGAACAGCCTGGGCAACTTGGTGAGATCTCATCGCTACAATAAAAATAAAAAAAATTAGCTGGGCTTCGTAGCGCACACCAGTACTTCCTGCTACTCGGAAGACTGAGGCAGAAGGATCGCCGGAACTCAGCGTCATCACTGGGGTGGCTGGCCGTGAGTGTGCATGCCACTACACTCCAGCCTGGGCAACGGAATGAGACTCCGACTAAAAAATATATATACATATATTTCTTAAACACCTAGCATCTGCCAGAAGCTGGGGCTACAATAATGAATGATATAGATGTATCCCCTCCCTCTATGGAGTTTATATTCTAATAAGGAAGACAGACAGTAACAAGTAAAAATGCTAAAGAAGAAAATGCAAAACAATGCAAATGATATATCTAGCGAAGGAAAACAGCAAGACGTTGCTGAGATAGAGAAAACAGTCATTCTTGGGCAGCTAAGTAAAATTGGCTTGAATTTCCAACCCCTGGAGAGTTGAGACTGCAGCGTCCCTCCCAGTATCTCTAAGGAAGTGGGTGGGGGTGGAGGGCAGTGAGACTGTGGCTCCTGGTGTCTTCTGGCTCTAATTCCCTTCTCTTGAATTCTTAACTCTTAATTCTTAACTGTCATCCACTAGATTCCTGGGATGAACAAACAGAATGTTGAGAATCACATAGCATACCTGGGTCTGCACTCCTGCACACTACCAACCACTTTTTCCCACCAAACCCCTTTCACCATTCCTCTCCACCAGAGTGGACTTTCTGAGGTTGACGGCAGACTGAATTCTCCCAGAGCTGGTTACGCCCTCATGTCTGGAATTGGCATCAGAGTACGGGTCAAATTAGGATGAGAGTTCAGATTCCTGGACCTGCCACTTACTAGTCATGCAACCTGGGGCAAATGACTTAACTCTCTCTAGACCTCTGCTTTTCTGTCTGCAAAGTGGGGTTGTTAACATTCCTAACTTCATAGAGCTAATAGATTTAAAGTACTTAGAGCAGTGCCAGCATGTAACTAAATGTTAGCAGTCTTTTTTTTTTTTTTTTTGAGTTGGAGTCTCACTCTGTCGCCTAGGCTGGAGTGCAGTAGCGTAGCATGCTCATGGCCACTGCAGCCTCGACCTGATGGGCTTAGGCGATCCTTCCACCTCCGCCTTCCAAGTAGCCAGAACTACCAAGCCCAGCTAACTTTTTTGTTTTATTGTAGAGATGAGGTCTTGCCAAGTTGCCCAGGCTGTTCTCGAACCCATGGACTCAGGTAATCCTCTCCCTGGCCTCCCAAAGTCCTGGGATTACAGGCTTGAGCCACTGCACCCAGCCTAGCAATCATTATCAAACACTTTTCGATGAAAGACACTGCTGCAGCTGCCTTATGCACTATAGCTCATTTAATCTTCACAAGGTCACTGAAGCCAAGATAAGTGGCATTACTCCATTTGCAGATGGGTTCACTGAGGCTCAGAGTGGTCAAATCATTTCTTTGCTCAAGTTTTCACTACCAAGAAGTAGCTGAGTTGGGATTTAAACCAAGGAAGAGGAAGCTGCTTATCCTCCATTCCTTCCTCCACATTATTCTGTCCCTCCCCCCCTGCAACACATTTAGTGCCTCCTTCCCTCAGTTGCTCTTGGTCTTGGCTTAATTCCTCCTCCTCCCAAGACATGTTTTGCCAACCAAGTCCTTGCAGGTCTTTACAGGCTCATGAAGCTGCTCCCTTTCAAACCCTGACCCTTATCTCAATGCCCCCCTCATTTTATAGATGGAGAAACTGAATCTCACCATATTTTATCATTCTCTAGAGGAATTAAAGTGTCTCTTCAGACTTGTAAAGTCATGATGAAATGCATGCTCAAAGGGAAATGGAAACTGATCTGAAATTTTATCAAGCGTTTATCCAAGCTGGACGTGGTGGCTTACGCCTGTAATCCCAGCACTTTGGGAGGTGGAGGTGAGAAAATTGCCTGAGCTCTTGGGTTTGAGACCAGCCTGAGCAGCACGGTGAGCCCTCATCTCTACAATAAAAATCAAAAAATTAGCCAAATGTGGTGGCACATGCCTATGGTTCCAGCTACTTGGACGACTGGGGCAGGACTGCCTGAGCCCAGCAGGTCAAGGCTGCAGTGGCCATGAGTGTGCCACTGTACTCCAGCCTGGGTGACAGAGTAAGACTCCAACTCAGAAAAAAAGGAGTTTATCCAGCCTGGGTGACAGAGTGAGGCCTCGACTCAAAAAAAAAAAAAAAATTTTACCTCCAACTGTTAAATCATCATCATGTTGGAGAATTTCCACATTCCACTCCTACAAGTGAACTGAACAAGATACATAAAAGTGGATGTCTCAGAAAACAGAAGTAGCAGCAGTTGACAGGAAAAGCAACATCCTCAATTTTTAAGATATTTACAAAGTGTGTGTATGTTTTTTTCTTTCCAAGTTCCCTCTTTAAAGAAATTATCCCTCCCCAGTTCCAATAAACTTTTACTTAATGGCACATCCTGTCCACTTTTGCTGTTAAAGAGACTAAAACTAAGTCATATATTAGTAAAAATTAAAAATAATTATAATAGTATAAAGTAAGACAAAACCAGTATTTACACAATTTGCTGGTGTTGTTGTAACTGACACAACCCTTTAAAAAGCATTTTGGCAATATGTTTTAGGAGGTAGTAGTTTCTCTCCCAATTTAATTTTTATCCTAATTAAGTTATATTAAAGAGAAAACAAAGTAGAAGAAACTTGGAAGCGACCTACGTGTCAAAGGTCTTTTGAGTGCTTACTTTGTGGCAAATTCCATGTTACATATTCAACACCAATAATCTCACTGGATTCTCAGAAGAATTCTAGGAGCTGTATGCTATCTTATCCTTCATGTACTAAACAGAGAAACTGAAGCTACAGGAAATCATGTCATTTACCCAGGGTTCAACAGAGTCAAAGATGGGATATGAGCCCAAGCAGTCAGCCTCCGGGGTCACATGCTCCATCACTGTGCTGCCTTTGCCCAGCCTCGAACTGTCTTTGGTGACCAGGCTCCTCCCAGGACAGTTTCCTGTTCCGAGTCTCTGACCCTAGCAAGATACTGATATCTTGACTTGATAATAGGCTCAAGAACAGCTAAGGGTCAAGGGAGGGTTTAAATAGTTGAGGAACAATAAAGATACAGAATTCCTCTTCCTTCTACTCTGGTATGTGAAGGGGCAGCAGATGGCTGTTTCTCAAGTCTCTACAATATGCTAGGAACTGTAGATCAGCCGTCTCCCAACTCCAGGGTAGCCGATGGTTAGCCTCTCTGACAGGTGTGGAAACTGATACCCAAAGAGGGGAAGTGGTCAACTCAAAGCCACACAACAAGTCAGTGATCCCCATCCCAGAATCCTCACCTAGTGTATCTGGTTCCAGAGTTCACGTTCACCCTGCCAAGCTGTCTCTTCAACAAAGATGCAAAATATAGTAATTGAAGTTGACTCGGGCATGGGGCATATTGAACTGGCAGAGGTGGGGAGGATGTTTGACCACTGAGCCTAGGGGACACTTACCCAGTTCCACAGGCACTTTCTGGGTGGCAAGTCAGATAGTCCCAGATTTGAAATCCAAGGAGGAGTAGAAACTTGATGTGGCTTTGGTGAGCACTTAATTGATCAACTAGGAGACAGGTAATATACAAAGTCTGAAGCTAAGCTCAGGTGCAACTGGAAAACTAAGAAGGGAAACTGAGGCAGAATCCTAGTCATGGAGAGGGCCCACATGGCAGAAGGAGAAGATTGCAGCCCCATGATTTGTGGGTCTCCAGAAGCACCCTCCAACACTTTAGGGCCTTTTCTGTGTTCACAACTGCTTTCCCCACAGGAGAAAAGGGGCAAGTCAGGGACAATGACAACATCTGCCTCCTCTCCTGGGATGATCATCCCACCTGCCAGTCCAGAGGCAAATGGATACAGGAGACAAAACTGGCTCTGGAATCACCCATTCCACTTAACACCTCCTGCTCTTCCTGGGGTTTGGCCAGGAAGAGGGTTGGGTGGGTTGATAGGCAGGACCTCCAAAGGAGATACTGGAAAGGCTGGGGAGGCAGGCCTAAGGCAAAAAGCCCCCCAGCATGGATGTGTTCTGTACCCGGGATATTATCGCAGGAAGTAAGACCATCCACCTCTCCACACCTCTTGTCCCCATCCTCTTAAGTCCATGGCACACCTTTCACCCTTCCTGTAGAGTTCACAAGGGGACTAGGAAAGAGGTACCAGAAGGGGACACATGACGAAAAGTGGGCCCGGTCTTCATCCCACCCACAAGGGCCACCGTTCCCTGAGATACTTTCCCAGCAAAGAGAAAACCTAGAGTGCAGCCAGGGAGGAAGTCTTCCTGGGGGAGCACATCAGGACGGGTGACTCACTCCCTCAAGTACTGAATGAGGTGTCAAGGCGTGTGGTTCTAAGAACTGTGTCAGAACAAATCAGATCCACCTTAGAAAGAGACCAAACCAAGCTGCAAGCAAGGCCACCCACCTCAGGCGCATCATCCCACACTTGAACCTAGCCCGACCAAGGTGGGTAAACGTGGGTCAGAATCTGGGGAAGGCCGGGTCAGAAGAATGGGGAGTGTGCACATATAAAGTGCCTACAGCGCACCAAGAGTTTCACTCACCTCATTTAATCCTCACCACCCCTCTAAGAACTCAAGATTCTTTTTTTTTAAATGATAAATGCGGTTCATTATTTATTGAGATGTTCAAGCTCTCGCACTGTTTTTACAAGCTGGTGAACACTGACAAATTATTTCTCCCACAGAACTATAACCACACATTCCCAGACAGTCTAAATATGTGGCTGAACTAATATTAATACACATCACCATTTTATCAGTTATATAATAAAGCAAATTATCAAGTATCCAAATATTAAGTTACCCAGCTCAAAAGGCATCTAAAATATTAGATGTCTGTTCAGTTCATTAGCAGAAACTCACTTCTTTTTTTTTATGTTAGAAAATATAGTTTATTTTAAAAGTATATTAGAGAGAGAGGAGATTCACCTCCCCAGGGTAGGGAAGGGATACAAAGCCAGGAAACATAGTGACAGCCATAGCTCAAAAAGCACAGGGCCATGCCACAGTCTAATAAGGCAATAGCCATCACCTCTTTTTTGCAAGAGAATTTGGGAAGAGAAGAAAAAAAAATCACACTTCAAACAAAAATAAGTAGGTAAACAACTTCTGATAAATACGGAAAAAAATTACAAGAATTTCAGAAACTTTATGATTAAGAATTAATTGTTTTACCTACAATAACAAAACATCTCCACCTTTTTTTTTCTTTGAGTTGGAATCTCACTCTGTCGCCCAGTCTGGAGTGCAATGGCACGCTGCTCATGGACACCGCAGCCTCAATATGCTGGGCTCAGGCAATCCTTCCACCTCAGCCTTCCAAGTAGCTGGAACTATAGGCACATGCCACCATGCCCGGCTAATTTTTTTATTTACTGTAGAGACGAGGTCTCGCCAAGCTGCCCAGGCTTGTCTCAAACTCCTGGGCTTAGGTAATCCTCTCCCCACAGCCTCCCAAAGTGCTGGGATTATAGGCTTGAGCCACCGCACCCGGCCATCTCTACCTTTAAAAAAAAAATTTGCTAAATTAAAGAGCATATTCTCCAGGTTCTGCACAAGACAAAGGCAACATTTCACTAAAAATATACTTTTTTTGATAGACCCTTCCATTCTTTCTTCAGGCCCTCCCTGTTAAGTTGCACTTCGAAGTACAAACAATCAATTCACTGTAAGGCTTTTTTGTCTGAAGACATTAAAGACATGTGCTTCTGTACAATGTAGATTTTCCAAATGGAGACTTTCCATAACAGCACAAAATGAGATTTACAGAAAGACATTAAATAATCACTGTAAGACTTGGTAAAAATCCAAACAATCAATGGCCTAGCAAACCTAATGTGCACTGGTCTGAACATGGGAGATGGAAACATAAAGTGAACAGGCAAGTAACCACATATGCCCTACTTCCAATGTGTGAAATGACTGAAGAAATAAAACCATATAAGGTCTAGAGTGTTCATAGTTCCTGGAATTTTAATTCTGTATGACACAAAGTATACACAAGTATTATGCTGGGTATTTTGGCACCTAATCTTTCAAAATTTCTTAAGTATTGATAAGATTCTGGCATGGGAATAGATTTTAAAAAGACAACTAAATACCGCATGATTTCAGGAAAGACCAATTGGTAAAAATGATAAGCACATTTTAAATGGTAAACAGCAGAAATCTTTTGCTTAGTGTCTACACAAGCTGAACGTAACCCAAACATAGAGGTTGCCAATTCTGTCCAGCTGTGGCCTGATAAAACTGCTTTTCAATACCCTATGAAAGCTTCATTAGACTTAACACCAAGCCAATATGTTGACTAACATGCATGACCAATTAGGTCCTGTCTCAAATTGCGCTTCCAAGGCAATAGCATCCAGCACCCTAGTTTTATCGAATGCAACAGTTGTTTCTATGACCACTGCAGTCTTTGAAACACAGCCATGTTTTAGGGCGATATTTCTCCAAAAACAGAAGTTGCTTGCTGTTAAAAGCTCCTCACCACTTTTGCCTTATAAACTGCACTGCATCTTCATATTTCATTCCGCCTTTAATTAATGCTAGGGCAACAAACACTGGGGCTCTCCCAAGGCCTGCAATGCAATGAACAGTAACACAACAACCAGGGTCTTCAAGAAACTTAATTTTTACAAGACTTAGCCAATCATCAACAATCTGGTTGGATGGTGGTGTACCGTCATTAAAGGCCAAACACCCAGCAGAGTGGCTCAAGCCTGTAATCCCAGCACTTTGGGAGGTTGATGCAAGAGGATTGCCTAAGTCCAGGGGTTCGAGACCAGCCTGGGCACTTGGTGAGAACTCGTCTCTACAACAAATCAAAAAATTATCCGGGCATGGTGGTACACGACTGTAGTTCCAGCTACTTGGAAGGCTGAGGTGGAAGGATTGCCTAAGCCCAGCGGGTCGAGCTGTGATGGCCATGAGCATGCCACTGCACTCCAGCCTGGGTGAAGGAGTGAGACTCCGATTCAAAAAAAAAAAAACAGTCAAGAACATGGATGCCTTCTTTCTCCACAAGGGTTGTGTCATAAGTTGCTTCAAATACTCTTACTACTGTGGTAACTCCACACTTCTCAAGTTCCTCTATAAATAAATTTGTTTAAGGTCACATTGGTTGGATTGTGTATAATAAGAAATCTCATGTTCTTGTATGTGACTTCTACAAGAGCTGGGCGGTTCATTCACGTCATGGTAATTTAGACAACACTCAACAGGGTTATGAAAGAATTTTAAAATTGAATACAGAAATTATGCAAATAAACTGAAGTCTACTTCAATGTACTCCACTTGCAATTCTCAGTGCTTTGAGAATGAGGTTGGAAGTAATGATAAATGAAATGAACTGCCTAACAAGCAGCAATTCTTCAATCCAGTGATACTGAGGCAACAGAAAGGAAGTGCACTGAGGTTTAATCCATCCAGTTCAGAATGCTTGTAAAATGCTCTGTGGATTTCAAGTTAACACTTGTGCGTCTAACCACACTTATGGGGGCTTCTTGGTGGAGTGGTAATGGATTTCCACCGTTCACTTGTCCACATAGAAGTGGAGCTGTATCTGGCAGTAATCTCCACTGCCCTGCAGAAACTCCATAAATGTGTGACCAAGAACACCACAGAAAGGAATATGTTTACTCTTTGAAGACTGTGGCCTAATCATACAGCCAGTCCTAAGGCAGCAGCAACACAAGTGGTGGCAGCGGTGGCAGGGCAGGGGGCGGCAGTGGTCATTGCCGGGCAGTGATGCAGGTGGTGGTGGGGGCACCAGTCTCTATAATGCAGTGACCAAGATTCTTTTTTTTTTTTGAGTCGGAGACTCACTCTGTCACCCAGACTGGAGTGCAGTGGCCACTCCCGGCCACCGCAGCCTCGACCTGCTGGGCTCCGGCAATCCTTCCACCTCAGCCTTCCAAGTAGCTGGAACTACAGGTGCACGTTACCACGCCCGGCTAATTTTTTGATTTATTGTAGAGATGAGGTCGGGTCTCGAACCCGCGGGCTCAGACAATCCACTCACCTCAGCCTTCCAAGGCGCGGGATTACAGGCTGAGCCACCGAGCCCGGCTTGTGACCAAGATTCTTAATGTTCACCGTTTCATGGGTAAAGAAAGGTATTTGTTAAAGTTCTTTGCATTGAAATTACAACTCTCTGAAGTGAACTCTTTAAAAAAAAAAACAGAGAAAAAAGGGTATCAATTTTTTTCTTTTTTCTTTTTTTCTTTTTTATTTGGAGTCTTACTCTGTCACCCAGGCTGGACCTTCTAAGTAGCCGGAACTACAGGTGCGCGATACCATGCCCAGCTAATTTTTGATTTATTGTAGAGATGAGGTCTCGCCAAGTTGCCCGGGCTGGTCTCAAACCCGCAGGCTCACGCTATCCAGGGCCTGGAACCCAGGGACATAGGTAGTAACAACAGATAATGTTTACTTAGTATTCACCATGTGTTAGGTATTATTCTATGTACTTTTAGTTACTCCTTAGGGCAACCCCATGAAGTAAATAATAATATCATTTCCATTTTACAGATGAAAAGCTGGGCACAGAGAAGTTAAGTGACTCACCCAGGGTAACTTACCCAGTTTGTAAGTTGCAAAGCCAGAATCTGAACCAAGGTAGTCTGGCATGAGAGACTGTGCCTTTAACCATTATACCAATGGTTACCCAGCTACATATCTAGCTGTCTGAGAAGTAGCTGGACCTAAGGAATCATCTGGAATGAGGTTTTTTTTCTTCTCTCCTGCTGTATATCTGCTCTCTCTGGTGGAAAATAACCATAGCTACCTCCTGAGTTCCTATCTCTTCCATTCAAGAGACCAGCCAGCATGTGGGGCATGGCAGCTCACGCCTGTAATCCCAGCATGCACTTGAGGCCAGGAGCATGAGACCAGCCTGGGCAACAAAGGAGACCCTGCCTCCACCAAAAAAAAAAAAAAAAAGCCAACCAGACTGAGACTGGAATTCCAAATTCCTGGAAAAGGGACATTGATTGGCCCATCTGAGTCAGATCCATACATCTAGTCCAATCAGTAAAGGTAGGGTAGGGGGAGCACTTGTGTATAGGGTTTGCCCCCTCTCATGCCTCTGCCATCACCCATGAGAACATGCCAGACTATTCCACTGAAGGAACAAAGCCAGATGTCCTAGTCTTCCCAGACAAGGCCAGACTAAATCAACCAACAGCCAGCCAACCCCTAGACATGAGAACAAGTCCAATCCATGTCAGCACACTATTGTTGCACACTTATGAAGCCTGTGAGTCACATAACAGAAGTCCCATCATATCAAACATGTGACGATGAGAAGGGCAGTAACCAGAAAGATGGGAGGGTTGTACTGAAAAGTCCCTGCTAAAGGTTTCTATTACAGGAAACTGAGGCTCAGGGAGGTCAAACAATTTGCTCAAGGTCATCCAGACAAAGCCCCAGATTCTAACTCAGGTGAGTTTTTCTCCAAATCTAGTCCGTTCCTCCATACCACACAGCCTTTCCACAGACGTAACGAACCTTGGTGCGATGCCTGAGGTGAGTTCCCAAGTTAATTTTTGTTCAACCCCTATTTGTTAAACACTTGTTATATATCAGCCACAGTTCTAGGTACTGAGATTACATGATAAACAAAAGGGATAAAATCTTGTCTGAAAAAAGGGTGAGGTAAGAAAAAACACAGATAGAAATCCTGCTGTCATGAAGCTGCCATTCTAGTGAACCCACTGAGTGAGGACAGAGACCCATCCTAGAGAACTGCTCCTTCTGGGGGCCTCAGGTGGTGGGAAATATGGAAACAACTTGGGTTTTGATGTCATAGACGTTGGCTCCTTTTCTTAGCACAAGCCATTCCCCCGTGGGTTGCAAAATAGCACCAGTTCTTCCCCTTTCTCTATATCGATACCATTGTCAGGAAACTTTGCAGTGCTCCATCATGCTGATGCTTAGTCATGTGATTTGCTTTGGCCAATAAGATATTAGCAAACGCCATGCAAACCGAAGCTTAAAAAGCTCTTGAGTATAGGGTTTACCCCCCTCATGCCTCTGCCATCACCCATGAGAACATGCCAGACTATTCTACTGAAGGAACAAAGCCAGATGTCCTAGTCTTCCCAGACAAAGCCAGACTAAATCAACCAACAGCCACCCAACCCTTAGACATGAGAACAAGTCCAATCCATGTCAGCAGAGCTGCCTAGCTGATCACCATGTTTGAGCAAAAAATGTTTATTGTTGCACAATTATGAAGCATGTGATTATTTGTGATGTACCATTATTGTGAAGACGTATAACCCACATAACTTCTCTCCCAGTTCTGTATTAATTTCCTTTGTGGCCTCCATTGAAAAGTAACTCCAGATGACCCAGTCCATTAAAGAAGTCATATCCCTCTTCCTGCTCTGGAGGACAGGGCCATGATGAAAACCGAGCCCATTAGATGCCCTCTCCTGAGAATTTATCATGGTGGTGGTGGCAGCACTCAAGCAAAATGTGTCTGCACCCTGATCCTCGGCCTTCCCACTCTCCTTTGGTTCCTGCCTGTTCCCAAACTTGCTTCTTTACCTACCTACAAATTCTTTGAGCCCCACCCACATCTTTTCAATAAATTTTGTTTTGCTAAAAATAAGCAGAGGTGATGTCTGTTGGCTTGTAACCAAGCACCCTGACTGCTACTCCACCATATAGATCCTAATTCAAGTTCCAGACCTGCTACTTAGCAGTTGATCATTGTCCAGGAGCTGTACTCTACCATTATCATGGACCTGCGTTCCTTGTATCATTGCTCTATTATCATGACCCATAGCTTTCATTTTTCAAGGTCACTTCAAGACCCAAGATGGCTTCTGGAGCACCAAATTCCAGGCAAGAAAAAAAAAAAAGAAGAGAAGAGAAGAAGGGGATCACAGCTGAATCAACTCCCTTGAAGTCATTTAGTATTTCTAGATGACCTACCAACTCTTTCACTTTGTAGGAAACCAGAATATGCCACACCCTTAAAAAAATGCCTCTTTTGCATAAGGATTATTTTGAACTGAAAGCAATTGAGAAGAAGATACAAAAAAAGCTCTCTGCCCTTCCCATTTGCCTAAAATCAGGACATAAGTTCCCAAAGCAAAGCTGTCTCTCCTATCCTTCCACAAGGAAGGACCAAGGTTTATAAGTAAAGATAACCTTACTATTAACCTAAAGACGGCACCAGAGAAATCTACAGGACAAACATTACTAACTAAACTTTATCTAATATTTATTTGCCTTCCCCAAGTTTGCTGCCCCTGTAGACTTGAAGTCATTTTCCTTTGCCTTGTTATTTCTCTAAAAATTCACTGTTCTTTGTTGAAAATGCTCTGAATTCAAAGTCACCTATTTGAGAATTATTCAATTCCTGGCTATCTCCCACGTAAACCTGAGGCATATATGTTAATAAACTACTGTTTGTTTCTCTCTTCTTCATCTGTCTTTTTTTTAAAATGAGAACTTTGCTTGTGTATTACTCTGTCTTTTGTTATAGGGGTTTGTCCTAGCTAAGAACTATGAAAGGTAGAGAAAAAATTGTTTTTTTCCTATGCAACTTACACCTCATTGGTCAGAAATTAGTTGCAGGGCTACACTTAGCTGCAAGGAAATGTAATCTTTTGGCTAGATTCATTCTATTATGAATAAAATAGGGCTTCTTCTATTTAGGAAGAAGCACAGAATAGATATTAGGCAACCAACATTCTTGCTACAGTTAATTGCTCCATTCAAAAGAGTGTGTAATGGCCCTTGACAGCTTATAAACTGGTTTCCTCTCCATTATCTTCCCAGAGTCTCCTAACACATCTGTGCAAGAACTCTCTCTTTTTTTTGAGCCGGAGTCTGACTTTGTTGCCCAGGTTGGAGTGCAGTGGCACACTCAAGGCCACTGCAGCCTTCACCATCTGGACTTAGGTGATCCTTCTGCCTCAGCCTTCCAAGTAGCTGGAATCACAGGTGTGTGCTATCACGCTCAGCTAATTTTTTTGAGTTGGAGTCTCACTCTGTCACCCAGGCTGGAGTGCTGTGGCACACTCACAGCCACCCCAGCATCAACCTTCTGGGCTCAGGCGATCCTTCCACCTCAGCATTCCAAGTAGCTGGAACTATAGGTACATGCTACCACGCCCAGCTAATTTTTTGATTTATTGTAGAGACGAGGTCTCACCGAGTTGCCCAGGCTGGTCTTGAACCCCTGGACTCAGGCAGTCCTCTTGCCTCTGCCTCCCAAAGTGCTGGGATTATAGGCGTGAGCCACCATGCCTGGCCAGGAGTTTGTCTTTATCTTCATTTTTACAATTGGGGAAACTGAAATTCAAAAACAGGCAATCAGTTTCCTAAGGTCAAACATGTAGTGATAGCAGAACTGGGAGACGAGTTCAGATCTAACTCCAAGGCCCAAGTTCTTCCCCATTCCCTTTCTTGCCTTAGTGAACTAATTTTGGCTGCTGCTGTCATCGGCGGTGAAACACCCCTAATCTTAGGAGCCATTAACAGATCAAGTGTAAATAAATGGTCTGTGGGGAGCTTCGGTTTTCTCATGCCTTTCTAGTCCTCTTCTCCCTCTCCCTAGTGCCCACAGAGAACACAATAAGTGTACATGGGGTGACAATTAAGTTTGCGAACTCATCCTAGAACGAGTGCTACATACCTCATTGCTGAATATCACTACAGTCATCTTTAAAGTACTCCCCTGGGGAAGCTATGCACCAACACCAGTGCCTAGGCCACCAGTCAAAGCAATTTTGGAACTCTCTTTCTGGAATGGCTACTAGAGCTATCGTTGTATTACCCTTGGTGTCCTGAATGTCATCAAAATGTCTTCCTTGCAATATTTCCTTTAAATCTGGGTAAAGAAAAAAGTCACTGGGGGTCAAATCAGGTGAGTAGGGAGGGTGTTCCAATACAGTTATTTGTTTACTGGCTAAAAACTCCCTCACAGACAGTGCTATGTGAGCTGATACATTGTCGTGATGCAAGAGCTCCTTTTGTGACCATTTATTTGCACACATCTGTTTCATGCCAAGATTTTCAGTTAAGATTTTCCTGTTTCTTTGTCGATGTTTATTTGGTCTGCTATGCTTCTCACAGTCAGCTGGCGATTTTTTTTTTTTTTTTTTTTTGAGTTGGAGTCTCACTCTGTTGCCCAGGCTGGAATGCAGTGGCATGCTGCTCACAGTCATCAAAGCCTCGACCTGCTGGGCTCAGGTGATCCTTCCGCCTCAGCCTTCCAGGTAGCTGGAACCACAGGCATGCGCCACCACACTTGGCTAATTTTTTGATTTATTCTAAAGACGAGGTCTTGTTATGTTGCTCAGGCTGGTCTCAAACCCTAAGCTCAGGCAATCCTCTTGCCTCTGCCTCCCAAAATGCTCGGATTACAGGCTTGAGCCTCCGCGCCCGGTAGCTGATGATTTTGACACACACTTTGACGAATGTTTGCAATGTTTTCATCATTTCTGCTCATTACTGGCCATCCTGGCCTATCTTCATCAGTGACATTTTCTGTTCCCTCGGAAAAACGTTTAATCCATTTGTACACTGCCATTCTCTTTTTTTTCCTTTTTCTTTTTAATTTAATTTAACTTTATTTTATTTTTTTGAGTTGGAGTCTCACTCTGTTGCCCAGACGCCTCGACCTGCTGGGCTCCGGCGATCCTCCCGCCTCAGCCTTCCAAGTAGCTGGAACTACAGGCGCGTGCTAACCATGTCTGGCTGATTTTTGATTTATTGTATTTATTGCAGAGATGAGGTCTCGCCCAGTTGCCCAGGCGGGTCTCGAACCCACGGGCTCAGGCAATCCACTCACCTCAGCCTCCCAAAGCGCGGGATTACAGGCTGAGCCACCGAGCCTGGCTGCCATTTTCTTCATGGCATTATCCCCATAAACTTGGACTAACAAGTTCCTGATTTCACTTCCACTCTTACCAAGTTTAACAAGAAATTTAATGGTTGTTCGTTGCTCTAATTAAAACTCTGACGTTCTCATGACGATAGCTCTGCTGGCCATTCCAGAGAGTTCCAAAATTGCTTTGACTGGTGGACTAGGTGCTGGCAAAGATGAATAGCTTCCCAGGGGGAGTACTTCGAAGGTGACCGTAGTGATGTTCAGCAACGAAGTACGTACCACTTTTTCTAGGATGAGTTCACGAACTTAATTGTCAGACTTTGTGTGTGAAGTTACTTCTGGGATGCTACCCTCCCTATTAACCCCCAGCCTGGGGAAACATTTGTGTCAACTGGGGAGATGGGGGAGGGGCATCAGCCATTGTCTGAAGAAAGACAGGATCCTTCTAATTCAAAAATAATGTCCCATCCCAAGTGCTAAATTATCCTCTTCCGAGGAGAGGAAAGAGAAGGGATTTTTTTTAATACCCGTTTTGCATATAAGAAAACTGAGGGTTAGGGAGGTGAGGTGATTTGCACGGGATCACACAGCCAGTAAGGGGCAGAGCTGAGACTTAAACTAGAATAGCCCTGATTTGTAGCATTTGTTAATTTCTGAGGTATAGATACTCCCAACATGGCTGTTTTCAAGCTACCAAATGACATCTCTGAGCATAGAATTGGGAAAAGATATGCACAATGGACCCTCACAAGCTGGAATGAACACTGAACAACAAATGTAACACTCTGTTATATTTTAACACAGCTGCCATTTGCTAGAGTGTGAGGGCGGGAACCTTATCTTTTTTCTGACTTGTCCCCACAGCATATGGCAGATCACTAAACATTTGTGGAATGAAAGGACACCCATTCTCGCGTCACTAGGCCACCCTACCTCAGACAGGCAGACACACCAAAAATACTACCTGTGTGTAGAATTGTATTGACTAAGCTCTTTCATACACTATAACTCAAACTTTGTTGCTTCTGTGGCAGAAATTCTACCTTGAACGTGAGGATCCACTACAAGAAGGACTCCTTTGGGAACCTGAATTTCACCCCACTGCTTCTTCCCATCTCATCCTCGCCTTTCTTAAAAGTTTTTTTTTTAATTGTGGTACATGGAAGGTGTCACTTTTACCATTAATATACAGTTTAGCACATTAGGTATATTCATGTTGTGTAATCACCACCACTGCCCATCTCCCAAACTTTTTCACCTTTCCACACTGAAACTCTGTACCCATTAAATACTACTAACTCCCTTGTCCCCCTGCTCCTAAACCATGACAATCACTAGGCTACTTTGTGCTCTTTGAATTTGACTACTCTGAGTACCTCCTATAAGTGGACTCATACAATATTTGTCCTCTTGTATCTGGCTTGTCATTTAACATGATGTCTTCAAGGTTCGCCCATGGTTGTAGCATATGTCAGAATTTCCTTCCTTTTTAAGACTGAATAATATTTTATTGCATATCTACACAATTTTTGTTTATCCATTCATTCTGCAAGGGACAATTGGGTCGCTTTCACCTTTTGGCTATTGTGAATAATGTTGCTGCAAAGATTGCTTTAGATTCTTTTGTGTATATACTCAGAAGTGGAAGAGTTGGCTCATACGGAGATTCTATGTTTAATTTTTTGAGAAAGAGTCAAAATGTTTTCTACAACAGCGGCACCATTTTATATTCCCACTACCAAGGCGGAAATGAACAAAGGCTTCAACTTCCTTACATCCCTGCCAACACTTATTTTCTGTTTTTATCTCATGATTTTGAGGAGCTTTTCTCTAATGATTAATGATGTTGAGCATCTTTTCATTTTCTTATTGGCCATTTGTGTGTCTTCTTTGGAGAAAAGCATATTCAAGTCCTTTGCCCATTCTAAAATCAAGTTGTTTGGGTTTTATTATTGAGCTGTAAGAGTTCTTTGCATCAACGCTGTATCAGATATATGATTTTCAGATATTTTCTTTCATTCCACAGGTTGCCTTTTCACTCTGTTGACAGTGTCCTTTGATGCCCCATCCTCCTTTTTAAGGAACTAACTCATCATTTTCTTTCCAAAGGTCAGAATCCCCTGACTCATGTATGTGGCAACTCTGACTTCTGAAAACACACTCTGAATGTATTTTAGAATGGCCTTGGAAGTCCAATAAAAGGAAAGACTGACAAGTCATGCTGTGTTCCTCTCTTCTATGGTTTCATGTTTCTAAGGAAAATACAGGGTTACATAAGACAAACTTGATGAAAGGGTCAGGGGAAACGAGATGATGGACTGGGGTGAAAAGGGAGGCTGTGTGTGGGGAACTTCATGACCAGCACCCGACAAAACATTTATTCAGTTTCTTTTATGCAAGGCACTGTTCTAAGCCACCCTAAGTCCTCAAAAACACCCTCATTATGTCCGCAGTATAATTATTCCCACTTTGCAGATGAAGAAAATGGCCCAGAGAGGTGAAGTAGTCTGCCCCAAATTACAGACTAGAAAGTGGCAGTGGCAGAAATTGAACCCTGGCAGTGTGGCCCAGAGGCCACATAATTGAGCACTCTGTGACACTGGGCAGACTTTGGAATCAGAATTGTCTGAATTCAAACTCAAATAAATAACGAGTACATAATTACAAACCCATTCGTAATCTGAAAGAAATTCAAGCCAAAAACAAGATTTTATTTCTCATCTACCTACAATTTGAAAGTTGGACAATGCCAAGTTTGGGTGGGACTGCCGGGAAATAGAAATCTTCACACATCTGTGGGTGGGAGCATGGCTTGGTGCAGTCATTCCACAAGCAATTTGGCAGTTCTTTATCAAGTTAAGTATGAGGGTGGACTATGACCTAGGAAGGTCACTCCTGGGTGTACATTCCAGGGAACTTCTCACACTGGTCCATAGGGAACATCTGGAAGGCTCGCCTCACAGCATTGTTTATAGAAAAGGGAATTGAAGGCAACCTAAGAGTCCATCGCCAGGGGAGTGGGTGAAATGTGATAAATACACACAACAGAAGGCCAAGCGCAAGGCGAGCCTTCCTGATACACAAGGTGCCTTAGAAATCATTCTTCAGTGATGTTTCATAGAAAGAATTATGACTCAGTATCAATGAGCTAGATTTTCACACTTCAACATGGTTAAATCATAAAAACAATGCTGAGAGCGGGAAAAATGAGACACAGAATAAGGTCATTAGCCAAATCCATGTAAACCATAACTTCCATGTATATTTAAAATGAATACACACATAAAGTCATACTAAGTATTTTACAAGGTTACACACCAGAGTCAAGGATATATGTTGAAAGCATCAGAACTGTTGTGAGGGATGAGAATGGAAAACGGTGAGAAAAGAAAATAACTTGCATCTAGGCAGAAAAATGTATCTGATAAGCATCTTGTGCATATAGTTGTAAAAAAGAATCGCTGTATCTTGGTTCTGCCATGTTATTGCTCTGTGACCTTGGATAAGTTGTTTTGCTTCCTGGATGCTTGTCTTTCCGAGGCTCTTGGAAACACTGTGTTCACATACACCATCTACCCTCAGGAGTGCCCTTCTTAGCTGACCACAGGGGCTGGGACTTCAGCCTACATGGGAAGCACTCAGCCCTCAGAGAGGAAGCTGGAAACACCAAGGGGGAGGTCCTTGACAGCTGCTATTCCTCTCAAGAGACCCCACCCCAGCATACACCAGACTGACCCTAGAGGGGCTTGGGTGAAGGAACAGTTATGCGAGGGGAGGAGAGAAGGAACGAGACCCATACTTCCTAAGGCAGACCTGGGTTTACATATTAGTCTGCTGCTTAATAATTCTTCTACCTTTATAAATTACTGAATCCCTCCAGGGTTCAATTTCCCCATCAGTAAAATGAGCATAAAAATGTCTATTCTGCAGGGTAATTGTGAGGACTCAGTGAGATTAGATATGTGAAAAAGGCAAGCAAATAGCTGGAGGCCTCCCCTTCCTTCTGTACCAAGTGCCTGGGCGGCAGCCATTATATCCTATTCAGCAGCTTGGGTCCTTATTTATTTTATTCATTTTTGTAGGGATAAAGCCATCTGCTTTTCAGGGGCTGTAGGAGGTTTTTTTCAACGAGCTAGCAGATCACAACTGTGCTTAGCAAAAGCACAGAATAGTATCAAAATGGCACTCCATAGGTGTTTGTTGGGTATCTGGATGGAGGAATGGAGGGATGGATGGATGGGCGGATAGACGGATGGGTGGACACAGGGGAGAATGGATGTCAAGGGAAACAAAATGTGTTCTGCAGAAATACCAAGTCTGCACAAAAACCAGGTGCTTTACAAGAAGGTTTTATTATATCTCTGTGGCCTTGAGTCTTGAGCACAATAGAACACAGATGAGTAAAAACTGGCATAAACATACCTAGTTCTAGTCAACTGTAACCTATGCTACTGCTGTTGAGCCCATGACTCATCTCGATGAGACCAGGTCTTGCAGAAGTCAGTGTTCTCCAAATGAGATCACTGGTGATTCCCTGGGGCAAAGGCTGAGGTCAGGGGGAAATGCAAGGTGAGGCCTTCCTGACCTGCAGAATGCATTGGAAATCCTTAATCAGTGATGTTTCATCAAAAGAATTCCGACTCAGCCTCTCTCATAATCCTTGTCACCACCACCACCACCTTGACGGAGAGGTGCAAGTGCACATCCAGGCCTGCGTCCACTGCGGTGACACATTGTATAACTTCCACAATCACTTAACCCCTCTGAGCCCCACGTTTCCCTTAGCAAGATGAAGGGGTTGGCCCCTCCCAGCTCCAAAATGTTCCAATCCTTTGAAAGTCCCCTACATCTTCCTTTAAAATATGAACCTAGAATTTTGGAAGAATATGTTTCAAATGTCCTTCCCCATCTATCCCCAAGGAGTCTCCATAAACCCTTTCAAAATAATTGCATGCATATGTCACTATGTCTGTTTATACTACACTCTGGGGAAACCATAAACTTTGGAGATAGGCAGATCTCAATTCCAGGCTGTGTGAGAAACATGCATAGATGATTAAGATCAGGTTCCTGGTTGGGTACAGTGGCTCACACCCATAATCCCAGCAATTTGGAAGTGGAGACAAGAGAATTGTCTGAGGGGTTTAAGACCAACCTGAGCAACTTGGTGAGGACTCATCTCAACAGTAAATCAAAAAGTTAGCTAGGCGTGGTGGCGCACACCTGTAGTTCCAGCTACTTGGAAGGCTGAAGCAGAAGGATTGCCTTAGCCCAGCAGGTTGAGGCTGCGTGGTAGCCATAAGTATGCCACTGCATTCCAGTTTGGGCAACAGAGCGAGACTCTAAGACATCGAAATAGGTAAACCTCACAGTAACTAAGGTATAAAAAAGTTGGATCCTCCCAATCCAAGGATGCTGTCTGGAGGAATTCAGAAGGCTGCCTATCGGACTAGGACAAAAAGAAGGGCTGGGCGCTGTGGTGGGTGCCTGTAATCCCAGCTATTTGGGAGGCCGAGGTGGGAAGATCACTTGAGGCCATGAGTTCGAGGCTATCCTGCACTATAATTGTGCCTGTGAATAGCCACTGTCTCCCTTCAAGCTGGGCAACATAGTAAGACACCATTTCTAAAATAAAAATAAAAAGAAGGTGTCTGAGATCACAAATAGGCAGAGGTTATAGGGGAAGTAAAGGCGGCCATATCAGGATAATGAGATCAGCAGGACTGGAGCATGGGTTACAGTCTAATATACTACCCCCGCCCCCTGCCCAGGGCCCTGGGTGGCAGAGCCTGGCCTGTGTATCGGGACAATATCCCGGGAGATGCAAGGGGCAATCCCAGTCACCATCTCAGAATTGTCACGACCCTGTACCTTCTACACATCACGTCAGGGTTTCCTAAAGTGTACTATGTAAGTCATTTCTATGTAAAGAGACATTTCTAAGAGTTATGTTTTTAGGTCTATGTCTGCCTTCTATTTGGCAGGTGGCATTCATTTTTATTTACAATTATGTTATAAAGTTTTCTCTTAAATAAATATAAGTTTTAAAAAGTGACTCAATTTAAAGAAAGACATTTATTTACATGAACATTGCAAAACTTTTGAGAGGGGTACACAAATTCAGGGAACTGTGTTAGCATGGAAGCATTTACCTCTTTCAGTGCTCTTTGGTTGCAAGGAATAGACACTCACTCAAATCAGCTTAAGAAAATAAGAGAGGCCAGGTGTGGTGGCTCACGCCTATAATCCCAGCACTTTGGGAGGCCAAGGTGAGAGTATTGCCTGAGCCCAGCCCGGGCGACTTGGCGAGACCTCATCTCTACAATAAATCAAAAAATGAGCCAGGTATGGTGGCGCATGCCTGTAGTTCCAGCTACTTGGAAGGCTGAGGCGGAAGGATCACCTGAGCCCAGCAGGCTGAAGCTGCACTGGCTGTGAGCATGCCACTGCACTCCAGCCTGGGAGACAGAGTGAGACTCCGACTCAGGAAAAAAAAAAAAAAGATAGAAAATAAGAAAATGTATCCTGACAAGGGACTCTCACAGGACCCAAAGGGAGGAGTACACAGGTAGGGCCTCTGGAAGGGCTGGGTCTGGAGAAGAAAAGCCCGCAGACCCATGGAAGCAGCACACCTCATCTCTCCAAGTTCCTGCAGTTCTCTCTGGTTTCTGCTCTGCTGGGCCCATCTCTCTGAGCAGAGCCATTCTCTCTACTACATTCATGCAGATGGTTGCCCTGCCCCTATTACACACAAACACACACACGTAGACACGTTCACAGCACCAGAGTTCACATCTCTTCAGTTAAGTGACCTTAAACTCCTGAAACAGCCTCCCTGGATCTAGGTGTCCACCTCTCATCCTGTCAGTTCCTACTGAAGGAACTAGGGGGCCAAATTCTCAGAAAAGGGCACGGTCTAGGATAAGCAGTCACGCTGAGCCAGAGATGTCTGCCTCAACACTGGCTGCTCCCAACAATCTTACGAGGTAGGTTTTACCTCATGGGTAACAATACCAAGAGGTAGGAAAATTTAGCTCCTGGTTCCACAGCAGGAAATGACAAAGTCAAGACTTGATCTTGGGTCTGCGTGACACAAAAGCTCAAGTGTACTGCACTAACCACCTGGTCACCATCAATGAAGTCCAGCCCTCAGCTACCATTCCAGATCCAAGCAGGTCATGGCCCACTGGGAGGCATTTGTCAAAGTCCAGTGCTTGCCCAGTAGACAGGAAACAAGTATCCCAACTTCATGGATACGTAGGATAGGAAGGAAGCATCTCAGAAGCAGCACAGAGCTCTGGAAACCAGGGATGGCTCCTCCAAGCCCTTGGGTCTGAGGCGGTAAGGTTCACACTGAAGGCACTTGTCTCAGGTCAGAGGAGGCCCACTGAACGTATTTGCCAAAAATCACAAGTAAGCATCTGAAGAAGTTGACTCTGTGGGTCCTTGGGACCTTAATGGTTCCTCCTACTTCCCTGGAAACCAGCTTAGGAGGGGCCTCCCAGAAATCGGGGTGGGGAAGAACTTTCAAGTTCCTTCTACCCAGAAGCCTCAGGGACTTCCCAGGCCAAGTGCCTGCTCTGGATGTCGAGGTGCACTGGCCTGGCAGTCCCAGTTTTGCTTTGAGGACCCTTTGCCCACCCTCAGTGGGTGGCTGTCCCACAGGAGGTACTTAATCAGTCGGTTGTTGAGATAGAAGATGGACAAGGTGGTTATCTCGCCCATGCCTCCAGAGCTGATCCAGGCCTGAAGCAAGGCCCGTGCAAAGACATATCTGCCTCAGGAAACAAGCTCCTGTCCTAACTTGTGGTCTGTCCATGTTTTTTCTTCATTTGGGACAGGTTGCTGAGTGAGTCAAGAAAGCTTCATCAAGTCACTTCCCCTGAGAAATGTCACAAAGACCTCATCCTAGCTCAAAAGTCTGCCCCAATGATAGAATCACACAGCCAGGGGAGTGTCCCTTTCCCAATCTCTCATCTCTGCCTTTATCACTTGGGAGCAATTGTCCAAAACCTCAGGCTGATGTCCCAGTAGGGTGAACAAGGTGATTCCAAGTCTGCCCTGACATTCCTTGCATGAGACTCAGGTTCAGGATGAGGTCACCAGCCAAGGTTACTGCAGCATGTGCCCAAAGGTGGATGAAGGGACTCATCTGAGTTCTGGATTTCCCCACACCCTGGCTCTGCCATCATCTTTGCCTGAGTGGGGTAGCCTACATATCCAACAGGCCACCAGTGCCTACGGAGGAGGTGCCCATGCTGTGATGTCCACGAAGGAAAAGGCTTTAGGCCTGGCCCCAACAAGCAGGAACTAATTTTTGAGGGAATTGGCAGGGATCTGATTGAGTGGCACAACCACATCGGTGCCCGTATCTGTGGTGGCCCGGGAGCACTTCCGGCTGCTGCGCATGCTGTAGAACTTCTCAGTGAGGTGCTTGCGGAACTTCTTGGTGAGAAAACAGTAGATGACGGGGTCTAAGACACAGTTGGTGCTAAGGAGGCAGAGGGTGATCTGATGTGCATCGTTAATAGCCTGGTGGAAGTCACTGTTCTGATAGCCCAACTCGGCCAGGGTCCAGGGCAGCTGCACCATGTGGTGGGGCACAAAGCAGATGATGAACACCGCCAAGACCATGCAGACCATCCACAACGCCCGGCGCTTGACTTCGGCGTTGCGCTTCTGCTGCACTGGCTGCATGAGCAGCGTGCGGATGATGACCAGGTTGCAGAAGAGGATGATGAGGAAGACAAGGAAGAAGCTGAACACGATGAAGATGTGGATGACGAGGACCGGCACACTGCCCTTCTCGTAATGCTCAAAGCAGCGGGTGATGTTGCCTGAGCCAGCTTTGTTGAGCACTGCGTTGGTGGAGTCCAGGATGAGAAAGTAGGATGCCGCGCCCACAATGGCCACCCAGATGACCAGGGACAAAGTGATGCCACGCTTGCGGGTGGTGGCCTGAGCAGTCTTGATGGGTTGAGTTACCGCCTGGAAGCGGTTGTAAGTGATGACACCCAGGAAGGCCACAGAGCAGTAGGTGTTGATGAAGAAGAGACAGCCAGCCAGGTTGCACAGGAATTTGGGAAGAACCCAGTTGCCCTGGTTGTAGTAGTAAATGATCCACAGCGGCAGGGTGATCAGGAAAAGCAGGTCGGCCATGGTGAGGTTCACCATGAAGATCTTTATCTCATTGAGTTTCTTGGAAGGGTACAGGTGGGCAAAGACCCACAGCACATAGCCATTGGCGATGACCCCCAGCACAAAGATGATACTGTAAACAATTGGGAAGAGAGTGTATCGGAACTCAGAGTCCACACGGGTGAAATCATCTGACTCCATCACTCTGGGCTGGAAGGATCAGCTGGTCATAGGGTCCTGGCTGTGCCTGGAAGACCACACAGGAATTCTGGTTAGTAAAGGGCCAAGAAGAAACGATCTTGTTTCATCAATTCCAAGACTCCCTGTTATGGTTTAAATAATGGTGACCCCTCTGAATTTCATTTTGAAATTTAATCCGGCCAGTTTGGTGGCTCAGCCTGTAATCCCAGCACATTGGGAGGCCGAGGCGAGTGGATTGCCTGAGCCCACAGGTTCGAGACCAACCTGGGCAACGTAGTGAAACCTTGTCTCAAAAAAAAGAAAAGAGAGAGAAAGAAAACAAGTTGCAAAGTATTACAGAGTTCATGTTTGTCCTCCACCCAACTTTCTCTAATGTTTACAACTTATAGAACTGTAATACAATGATCAAAACCAGGAAATGAATGAACAATGTTATTAACTAAATTATAGACCTTACGCGAACCTTATCAGTTTTTCCCATAACGCCCTTTTTCTATTCCAGGCTGGAATCCAAGATCCTCTGTTGCATTTAGTTGCCATGCATCTCCCTAGTCTCCTCTAATCTGTGACAGTTCCTCGGTCTTCCCTTGTCTTTCATGACCTTGTCACTTTTGACCAGTACTGGCCAGTCCGTTTATAGAATATCTCACAACTTGGTTTGTCTGATTTTTTTTCAAGATTAAATTGAGATTATGCATTTTTGGCAGGAATACCACATAAGTGATGATTCCTTTCCACCACATCCTATCAGGGGTACATCATGTTGAAATGTCTTACCAATGGTGATGTTCATCGTGATCACTTGGCTGAAGTATTGTCTACTGGATTTCTGCATGCTATACTCTTCTTTTTAAATTGTATTTTCAAAATGTTAAATTATTAAGATGATGAATGCCCCCTTAAAAGTTCAAACAAACTGGACATAGTGGCTCACACCTGTAATTCCAGCACTTTGGGAGACAGAGGTGAGAGGATTGCCTGAGCCCAGGGGTTCGAGACCAACCTGGGCAACTTGAAGAGACCTCATCTCTACAATACATCAGAAAATGAGCTGGGCATGGTGGCGCCTGTAGTTCCAGCTACTTGGAAGACTGAGGTGGAAGGATCACCTGATCCCAGGAGGTGGAGACTGCAGTGACTGTGAGCGTGCCACTGCATTCCAGCCTGGGCGACAGACTGAGACTCTGACTCAAAAACAAAAAGTTCAAACAAACACAAGTATAAATACACTTCCCCTAAGCCTACATCACCTTCCCAATGGCTATTTACCACTAGCAACAGTTTGCAGTGTATAGTTCCAAACCTTCTTCTATTCATAGACACATAATGGGGTCATACCAAACATTTTCTGTGAACTTTTTGTTTTGTTTTGACTTAACAATATTATCCAGGGACATCTTTCCATATCAGTACAACCTGATCTAATTTATTCTTTTAAATGACTGGCTAGTATTTTATTCTTTGGGTGACCTTAATATTACATGTCTTTGTATTTTCCAGACATTTTACGAGCATATAAACTATTTAATATAGAACATTTTACCATAACTATTTTACTTCAAATTACATCAACAGAAAAATATTCAAATTTTATCAGAAAAAGGTCAGTCTTGAACTCCTGGGCTTAAGCAATCCTCTTGCCTCAGCCTCCCAAAGTGCTAGGATTACAGGTGTCAGCCACTGCACCCAGCCTGAACTTTTTTTGAAGGTCTTAAATTGTTTCAAAGCAAAAAAAGACCTGGGTGTGGTTGCTCAGCCTGTAATCCCAGTACTTTGGGAGGCTGAGGTGAGAGACTTGCCTGAGCCCGGGAGTTTGAGACCAGCCTGGACAACTTGGTGAGACCTCATCTCTACAATAAATCACAAAAAAACTAGCCAGGTGTGGTGGCATGCGTTTGTAGTTCTAGCTACTTGGAAGGTTGAGGTGGAAGGATCACCTGAGCCCGGCAGGTCGAGGCTGCAGTGGTCGTGAGTGTGCCACTGCACTCCAGCCTGGGTATCAAGAGTGAGACTTCAACTCAAAAGCAAAACAAAACAAAACAACAACAACAAACAAAAAAAACAAACACAAAGCAAAAAAAAAAAAAATCTAATGTTTACTAAGGAAGCTTAAAACTAGCCATAGTCAAGCATAGTGGCTCATGCCTAGAATCCTAGCACTTTGGGAAGTAGAGACGAGAGGATTGCCTGACTCCAGGGGTTCAAGACCAGCCTGGGCAATTCAGTGAGACCTCGTCTCTACAATAAATTAAAAACTTAGCTGGGCGTAGTGGCACCTGCCTGTAGTTCCAGCTACTTGGAAGGCTGAGGTGGAAGGGTCACCAAAACCCAGCAGGTAGAGACTCCAACTCAATAAATAAATAAATAAATAAATAAATCTAGCCATAATCTCACTACCCAGCCGGGTGCCGTAGCTCACACCTGTAATCTCAGCACTTTGGGAGGCCGAGCTGGGAGGATTACTTGAGTCTAGGAGTTCAAGACCAGTCTGGACAACATAGCGGGACCCTGTCTCTAAAAAAACGAAACAAAAACAAAAATCTTACCCCCCAAAGCCTGGTCTGTTTCAACAGCACCTCCCCACTATCCATTCTCCATCAAAACCAGTTGCTAAATGGTAAATTGGCTCCCACCTGTAGTCCCAGCTACTTGGGAGGCTAAGGCGGGGAGGATCGCTTGAACCTAGGAATGTGAATCCAGCCTGGGCAACATAGCAAGATTCCACCTCAAAAAAAAAAAGACCGTGCCAGGCATGGTGGCTCACACCGGTAAATCCCAGCATTTTGGAGGCAGAGGCGAGAGGATTGCCTGAGCCCAGGAGTTTGAGACCAGCCTGGGCAACATGGTAAGACTTTGTCTCTACAATTTATCTAAAGATTAGTTGGGCGTGGTAGTGCATGCCTATAATCCCAGCTACTTGGAAGGCTGAGGCAGAAGGATAGCAGGTGGAGGCTGCGGTGGCTATGAGCATGCTACTATACTCCAGCCTGGGCAACAGAGTGAGACTCTTACTCAAAAAAAAAGAAAAAAAAAAACCAAAAAAACAGCTGGTCCCTTCCCTCCCTCTTGTTCCTCCCGTGACTGCTACCACTGCAAGTTCCTAGAAGGCCCCAGATATTTTTTTGCAGCGGGCATGATTCAGGAAAGCAGCTGGCAGGAAGGAGGATGGGGTCAAGGACTGGGCTGGGGCTGAGAGAGGCCTGAGGCTCAGCATATATGTCATAGTGCAGTAAAAAGAGCACAGGATTGGGAATGAGAAGCAAGGAGGACAATGCACACTCGGGGAGCACCTCTCCTGGAGCCAGGCACCCTGCTAGCTGCTTCCACATGCACCGCCTCGTCTGAGTCTCACAAAAGCCCTCTGCGGTAGGAAGTATAAGGCTCATATTACAGAACAGAAAGCTGAGCACAAGGTGGTTCCGTGACTCATGCAAGGTCACACAGTTGTTAAGAGATACTGCCAGGGCCGGCTGTGGCGGCTCAAGCCTATAATCCCAGTACTTTGGGAGGCAGAGGAGAGAGGATTGCCTGAGTCCATGGATTTGAGACCAGCCTGGGCAACCTGGTGAGACCTCGTCTCTACAATAAATCAAAAAATCAGCCGAGTGTGGTGGCACATGCCTGTTGTTCCAGCTACTTGGAAGGCTGAAGTGGAAGGATCACCTGAGCCCAGCAGGTTGAGGCGGCGGTGGCTGTGAGCAGTGTGCCACTGCACTCTAGCCTGGGTGACAGAGACTCCAACTCGAGGGGGAGAGAGAGAGAGAGAGAGAGAGATGCTGCCAAGATCTCAAAACCAGCTCTACTCTTTCACACGTTTGTCCAACAAATACTTCTGAGCATCAACTGCAGGTGAGGCACACTGCTAAGCACAGGAAATACAGGGCCACCAAAGGGGCTCTGCCTTCAGAGAACTTACAGTCTATGTGGGGAACAGTCAAAAGCTGTTTAAACAAATACAGTTGCTATACAAAGAAAATGAGGGACTGATGTGGAGAACAAAACGAGATCTGCTTAGAAAGGAGGTGACATTTCAATTGAAGCCTGAAGGAGGAACAAGGGAAGAACATTCCAGGCAGAGGGATCTACATGGGCCCAGGACGGAGGCAGGAAAGAGCTTGGTAGTTTCCATGAACGGAAATAAGCCCACTAGGTGGCCGTCGCCCTGACCTCCAGTGGCCACACACCCTCATCTCTCTTCACCTTAGCAGGATGGACTTCCTGGGCGGGTCGTGAAACCTGTCCAGACATTTCCTGTCTAGGAGCCTCCACAGTTCCCTTCCTTGGACACTCTTCTCTACTCCAACCACCGGGCCAACTCACCTCAGGCTTCAGACCTCAGCTGAATTTTCCTGCTTCAGGGAGCTCTTCGATGGCCTCAGGACCCAGTCAGCCCCCTACAAAGCTCCCTGTACTTCATCAATCTTAGTGAGGTTGTCATTACAATGGTGTTCATGGGATAGTTAAACATTTTCCCACGGGCTGTAAGCACCAGGAGAGCAAAGACCTTGTCTATTCAATGTTATGTTCCCAGCACTGAGAACCAATAAATGAAGAAATGGGGGATATGCCTCATAAATGACACTTATGCTTTGGAGAGCCCCCAGCAGTGGAAACACTTGAAGAAGCCGAAAGATCTTAAAGGTGTGTTTAAAGAAGCAACTGGCAAGGCCAGGCATGGTGGCTCAACCCTGTAAACCCAGCACTTTGAGAGGTCGAGGCGAGAGGATTGCCTAAGTCTGGGGATTTGAGACCAGCCTGGGCAACTTGGCAAGACCTCTTCTCTACAGTAAATAAATAAATAAATAAAAATTAGCCAGGCATGGTGGCGCTCACCTGTCATTTCAGCTACTTGGAAGACTAAGGCGGAAGGATTGCTTGAGCCCAGCAGGTCAAGGCTGCAGTGGCCATGAGCATGTCACTGCACTCCATCCTAGGCGACAGAGTGAGACTCCAACTCCAAAAGAAAAGAAAATAGAAGCAACTGGCTCTCATTAGAATGTTGTTGATTGAAAATAATTTTGTTCTTTGCTCCATTTAGTGTGGTGTGTGGTAGTGGTTTATCTACTTTAAATTAAATAAATGTAGGTTTCATTAGTCCCAATAAATCATTGCGATTCCTTTAAAAACAAAAAACTCATCCTCTGGTCATAATGAGTTTTAAAGTTGATTTGAGAGCACATTGTTATAATAGAGATGTTGCCCAGGCTGAGTGCGGTGGTACAATCATAGCTCTCTGCAGCCTCAAACTCCTGGGCTCAAGCAATCCTCTTGCCTCAGCATCCTGAGTAGCTAGGACTACAAGCGTGCACCACTATCCCTGGCTAATTGTTTTAATTTTTGTAGACAGGGTCTTGCTATGTTGCACAGGCTGGTCTCAAACTCCTAACCTCAAGCGATTCTCCCACTTCAGCCTCCAAATATGCTGTGATTACAGGCGTGAGCCACCATGCCTGGCCATTACTTCTCTTTTTTAATGAATCTAGTGGGTTTTCCAGGTTTTACCAGAACACCTTCCAAAACATTACTAGCTTCCATTCTGCTGGGACCCTTTCCGTCAGAAAGGTAGCCCCTTCATCTGACTCCAAAGTTCGAGGACAATAACTCTCAAAGAGTGGCCCAAGAAATCAGAGGTTGGGGGATCCGGGAGGTCAAAACTATTTTCATGACAATACCAGGACATTATTTTCCTCTTTCACTGTAGTGGCATTTGCACTAATGGGGCAAAATCAACAGTAAGCGACTCTGAACTGTACTAGGAGTCATTCTGAAAGGACATAACATGGAGTCAATATATCCAATGTGCAGCCATTTTAACATTGCTTAGCTTTATCATGTTTCTCTAGCAGTTCACTTTAACTTACCTGCTAATCATTGCCAACGACAGAACCGATTTCTCAGAGGTGGCTATTGAAAATTGTTTTACAACCCCCTCCCAGCTTGTTTTGTACTAATTAGCTTTCTTATTTTTTTATTTTCTATTTTCTATTCTAAGTATTTGCCTCCACCCATAAGACTCAAGTTAACCTATCAACCTTTCATGACCTTCATGATATAGACAGACCCCATCACCATGGCAGCAGTCATGTGATTAGCCCACCCATCTGCCTGCCGTCCATCACCTGACATCAGTACCTGTGCCTACCTGCCCTCCATGATGACATGAAGCAGATTACCACCCAATCACCTTAACGACCTTCCCCCCTTAGCTGGACATGGTGGCTCATGCCTGTAATTCCAGCACTTTGAGAGGCAGAGGTAAGAGGATTGCCTGAGCCCACAGGTTTGAGACCAGCCTGGGAAACTTGGCAAGACCTCATCTCTACAATAAATCAAAAAAATTAGCCAGCTGTGGTGGCATGTGCCTGTAGTTCCAGCTGCTTGGAAGACTGAGGTGGAAGGATTGCCTGAGCCCTGCAGATCGAGGCTGCGATGATGGTGAGTGTGCCACTGCACTCCAGCCTAGGCAATAGAGTGATTTTCCTACACAAAAACAAAAATGGCCATCCCCCATCAAAAAGGGAAAGTTTAATGGAAATTGGAACTGGCAATCAATTTCTGATCAGTGCCCATACCATAAGAAATAAGATAGACAAGTGGGACCTCATCAAACTGACAAGCTTCTGCAAAGCAAAAGAAACCATCAAGCGAGCAGGGAGACAGCCCACAGAATGAGAAAAATATTTCCCAAGTGTATATCTGACAAAGGCCTAACATCTAGGATCTACAAGGAACTCAAATGCACCAGAAGGAAAAAAACAGCCCCATTAAAAAGTGGGCAAAAGACATGAATAGACACTTCTCAAAAGAAGATATATGGGCAGCTAACAGACATGAAAAAGTGCTCAGCCTCACTCATCATCAGAGAAATGCAAATCAAAACCACATTGAGATACCACCTAACCCCAGTAAGAATGGTCATCATTAATAAAACAAACAACAACAGATAATGGTGAGGATGCGGAGAAAAAGGAATGCTTTTACACTGCTGGTGGGAATGCAAACTACTGCAACCTCTTTGGAAGACAGTGTGGCGATTTCTGAAAGAACTAGAAATCAACCTTCCATATGACCCAGCAATTCCCCTATTGAGAATATACCTGGAGGAACTCAAATCATTCTACAAAAAAGATGCCTGCACATGTATGTTTGCTGCAGCTCTATTCACAGTAGCAAAAACATGGAACCAACCATGCTGCCCATCGAAGCTGGACTGGTTAAAAAATATGTGGTACAATGGAATATTATGCAGTCATAAAGAAGGACAAGCATATGGACTTCACAGCAACTTGGATGGATTTAGAGTCAGTCATACTCAGTGATCTATCACAGAAACAAAGAACAGAGTACCATATGTTCTCACTCATAAGCGGACCTTGAACAATTATCATAATACTATAAGAAAGGAATTGGCAGTAGTGGGAAACTATGGGGGGTAGGGATTAGTAGTTGAGAGAAACTGCTTGGGGAGGGAGGGGCATACCTCATCAACAAGGGTACCTGCATAATCAACATTTGTATACCTAACCCTGAAGTGTACCCCACATCTTTAAAATTTAAAAAAGTGGGGGGGAAGTTTAAAAGGATTCAACTCCTAGCTGCCAGTCGCCATTGCTTTGCTAAACTCTGGTGTGTCCATGTGGCTCTTTGAGCTATGGCCACCATGTTTCCTAGCTTGGGCCCCCTCCTCTAACCTGGGGAGGTGAATCGCCTCTCTCTTCTCTGATTTACTTTCTAAATAAACTATGTTTTCAATCTAACTTCTGTGCAGTTCTTTGCATCTTTCATGCAGCACGGATGGCACACATACCCCCGTCAGGCCTGACCTAATGTTTTAGAGACTCCACTGGAAATTTTAACCTAACACACTGTATTCTTCACAGCCATGGACTCCCACTGTGTGTATGTAGGTGGGGGTTGGGGAGGCCAATTTCATTCTTAAATGTCCTTGATAAAGCAGGGAAATTCTTAATTTTATTAAGTCTTGAATACACATCTCTTTAGTATTCTGGGTTTAAATGGGAAATACACAGAAACACTTCCACTTCCACTGAAGTTCGATGATGTCTTCAGGAAAAGCATCTCTTCAACTGTTTGAGTTGCCAGTTGAACTTTTTTCCCGGATCACCGTCAGAAAAAAATAAGTGACAATCTCTGGTTTTTCAGACTTGGGTTCCTGGCTGACATTTTCTCAAATATAAATGAAGGGAGACTGTCCCTTTGAGGAAATCATGTGACAGGATTTGTTACCAAATTCGAGCTTTCAAGGGATCGTTAAAATTTTTTGCAATCTTGTATCTGCCAGTATGAACCTGACAGCTTTCTGCATGTAAAGAACTCTCTGATGAGACTGGTGGAGGTATTAATGAATGCAACTTGAATGATGAAAAGTCGACATGTAGAAGGCCTGCATGGGCTGGATTGGCTCACACCTGTAATCCCAGCACTTTGGGAGGCCAAGGTGGGAGGATTGCTTGAGGCCAGGAGTTCGAGACCAGCCTGGACAATATAGCAAGACTCTGTCTCTACAATAAAATAAAATAAAATTAGAAGACCTACATAACTCAGTGAACTCATATTTTTCAAATGAGCAAGTCATGATGTTTCAAAATTACATACAGGTAAAAAAAAGTCATTCAAATGGAAAGATAGACCAATTCAGTGTCATGTAAGAGGTTGCTAAAAGGTCACTGATATGATTTAGGCTCTATATTACTACTAACCTTTAAAAAACTATCATTTGGCCGGGCTCAGTGTAATCCCAGCACTTTGGGAGGCCGAGGCAAGTGGATTGCCTGAGCCCTGGGGTTCAAGACCAGCCTGGGCAACTTGGCAAGACCTCATCTCTACAATAAAATAAAAAATTAGCCGGGCATGGTTGCGCACACCTGTAGTTCCGGCTACTTGGAAGGCTGAGGCAGAAGGATCGCCAGAGCCCGGCAGGTCGAGGCTGGGGTGGTGGTGAGTGTGCCACTGCATTCCAGCCTGGGCAATGGAGTGAGACTCCAACTCAAAACAAAACTAAACAAAACAAAACAAAAAAACTACCATTTGGCTGGGGATGGTGGCTCACACCTGTACTCACATTGGGAGGCTGAGGTGGGGGGAATTGCTTGAGCCCAGGAGTTCAAGATCAACCTGGATGATATGGTAAGACCTCATCTCTACAAAAAATAAAAAAACAACAGCCGGGTGTGGCGACACGTTCCTGCAGTCCTAGCTACTTGGGGGGCTGAAGTGAAAGGCTCGCCTGAGCCCAGGAGGGTGAGGCTGTGGAAAGCCATGATCTTGCCACTGAACTCCAGCCTGGGCAACAGAGAAAGGCCCCAACTCAAAAAAAAAAAAATAAAGGGAAAGAAAGAAACTACCATTTGAGGAGCTTTGATGTAGTATCAAAGAAGAGTATTACCAGTTATCTGAAAAAGCCATCCAAACTTTTCTCCCTTTACAAATTCATATCTACATGAGGGTAGATTTTCCTCATCTAATTCAATCAAAACAAAATATCACAAGAGACTGACTGCAGAAGCAGCTATGAGAACCCAGCTGTATTGTATTAAGGCCAAATTAAAGAGATTTGTAAAAAATGTAAATCAGTGCCACTCTTCTCCCTAAATTGTTTATGCTTTTAAAAAATCTAGGGTTTTTTTTTTTTTACAAATATGTTATTTATTATTACTTTTTTTTTTTTTTTTGGTTGGAGTCTCACTCTTTGTCACCCAGGCTGGAGTGCTGTGGCACACTCACAGCCACCACAGCCTCAACCTGCTGGGCTTAGGCGATCCCTCCACCTCAGCCTTCCAAGTAGATGAAACTACAGAAGCACGCCACCACATCTGGCTAGTTTTTGTGATTTATTGTAGAGACGAGGTCTCACCAAGTTGCCCAGGCTGTTCTTGAACCCCCAGGCTCAGGCAATCCTCTTGCCTCAGTCTCCCAAATTGTTGGGATTACAGGCAGAGTCATGGTGCCTGGCTGACAAACATGTTATTTATATTAACTGGGAAGGAATCTATTATTGGTTTTTTTTTAAATTTAAAAATGAAAATTTAAGCCAGGCGTGGTGGCTCATACCTATATATTATATACCTATAATCCCAGCACATTGGGAGGCTCAGGTGAGAAGATTGCCGAGCCCACGGGTTTGAGACCAACCTGGGCAACTTGGCGAGACCTCATCTTTACAACAAATCAAAAAATTAGCCGGGCATGGCGGCACTTGCCTGTAGTTCCAGCTACTTGGAAGGCTGAGGTGGAAGGATCGCCTGAGCCCAGTAGATAGAGGCTTGCGGTAGCCATGAGCGTACCACTGCATTCCAGCTAGGCGACAGAGTGAGACTCCAACTCAAAAAAAAGAAAGAAAGAAAATGTGTAGAATGTCTTAGTTTTCATTTTTATTATGGTAAATAACGATAGATATAACCTATAGAAGCAAAAACTCTTTGGAGCCCTCAATAATTTTTAGGGTCATAAAGGGACTCAGGCCAGAAGATTTAAATCTGAGGCTTCACAATCTCGGTCCCCAACCAAGATGTCTTTGAGCCAGATGTCCATTCGTCTGGGATTGATCTTGTTTTTCTCTCTCTTGCAATATCCTCATTTCTTGGGGGACCTTGTTTTTGGGGCGAGGAGGCACATTAAGCCTGGCCCTGCCTGATAGAGGCGGAGGCTGGGGGGCAGCCCACAGCTGGGCAGGGCATGGTGTTCACCCTGGGTCTTTGGGGAAGTCATGTGCCTACCCAGCCCCCATACGAAGAGCCTTCCTCTTCTTGGGTTTGGACACTAGCTCAGCGGGGTGAGAGCAACTATCCTCCGGAAACTCTCGGGCCAGAGGACCCACTCCAGGACATCCTGGGCCCTGCACCCTGCCCCATGCATGCCTGCCCAGGCTTGGTGAAAAAGTCTCTCCGCCACTGGTGTGAGGCAAGTGAGGCACTCACTAGGTACAAAATTGTAGGAGACACCAAAGCCTCAGAAATCGAGATAAGTAATATTTTAATTAGAGAGATAGATAGATTTTTTTTTTAAAAGTCAGACTCTTACCCAGGCTGGAGTGCAGTGGCATGCTCACGGCTAATACAGCCTTGACCTGCTGAGCTCAGGTGATCCTTCCACCTCAACCTCCCGAGTAACTGGGACTACAGGCATGCACCACCACACTTGGCTAATTTTTTTTATTTATTGTAGAGACAAGGTCTCACCATGTTGACCAGACTGGTCTCAAACTCCTGGACTCAGGCAATCCTCTCTCCTCAGCCTCCAAAGTGCTGGGTTTATAGGCGTGAGTCACTGCACCCAGCCTTAATACAATGTTTTTAAAAATCAAAAGTAGCCAGGCACAGTGACTCATGCCTTTAATTCCAGCACTTTGGGAGGCTGAGGCAAGAGGATTGCCTGAGTTCAGGGGTTCAAGACCAGCCTGGGCAACTTGGTGAGATCTCATCTCTACAATAAATCAAAAAACTAGCCTGGCATGGTGGCACGTGCCTGTAATTCAGCTACTTGGAAGGCTGAGGCAAAAGGATCACCTAAGCCCAGCAGGTTGAGGCCACAGTGGCCATAAGTGTGCCACTTCACTCCAGCCTGGGCGACAGAGTGAGACTCTGACTCAAAATAAATAAATAAATAATAATAAAAATAAAAAGTAACCGAGCCCGGCTTGATTTTTTTTTTTAATGAATTGGAGTCTCACTCTGTTGCCCAGGCTGGAGTGCACCCAGGCTAGTCTCGAACCCCTGGGCTCAAGCAATTCTCTCGTTTCCACCTCCCAAAGTGCTGGGATTACAGGCATGAGTCACCGTGCCCGGCTACTTTTTATTTTTATTATTATTTATTTATTTATTTTGAGTCAGAGTCTCACTCTGTCGCCCAGGCTGGAGTGAAGTGGCACACTTATGGCCACTGTG
>CAUYQG010030256.1:0-13559 GCA_963574415.1 Tarsius wallacei | reverse complement strand
CCTCGGCCTCCCAAAGTGCTGGGATTACAGGCTGAGCCACCGAGCCCGGCCTATTAGTCCCACTGTTAGATGAAGAAATTTAATTTCAAGAAAGTTAAGAAATCTTCATACAAGGCCAGGCTCAGTGGCTCAGCCTGTAATCCCAGCACTTTAGGAGGCCGAGGCAAGTGGATTGCCTGAGCCTGCGGATTCGAGACCTGCCCAGGCAACTTGGCGAGACCTCATCTCTACAATAAATAAAAAATTAGCCAGGTGTGGTAGTGTGTGCCTGTAGTTCCGGCTACTTGGAAGGCTGAGGCAGAAGGATTGCCTGAGCCCAGAGGGTCGACGTTGGGGTGGCCGTGAACGTGACACTGCACTCCAGCCTGGGTGATGGAGTCAGACTGCAACTCAAAAAAAAGAAATCTTTATACAGTCAGTGAGTATAAATGTTGGGAACCAAAGCCTAAATAAGTTCAAAGCTCAGGTTCTTTCCCTCATACCATGCTGCTACAGAAAGGGTAGAGGAAAAAGGGGTGGGGAGACATAAAGAAGGAAATAGGGAGAACAGATCAGAAAATTGGAAGAAAGCAAGTCAGGAGAAAAGGGAGAAGACAAAAAGACAAAAAGAAAATAGTCTAGCAAAGAGGTAGAAAGGCTATCAGAAAGAGAAAAGAGGCAGCGGTCCCTTACACAATAGCTTCATGGTGGGCTCTCTCTGCCAGTGTTATGATCTTCTTTTCAGTTTCTTGTTCTAGTCGGTGCTAAAAAAAAAAAAAAAAAAAAAAAAAAGCTGCTTAGGCTGGGTGCAGTGGCTTATGCCTATAATCTCAGCACTTTAGGAGGCTGAGGTGAGAGGATTACTTGAGCCCACAGGTTCAAGACCAGCCTGGGCAACTTGGTGAGTCCTCTTCTCTACAATAAATAAAAAAATTAGCCAGGCAAGGTAGCGTGTGCTTGCAGTTCTAGCTACTTGGAAGGCTGAGGAGGAAGGGTCACCTGAGCCCTGCAGATGGAGGCTGCAGTGGCTATGAGTGTGCCACTGCACTCTAGCCTGGGCGACAGTGAGGCTCTGACTCAAAAAAAAAAAAATGCTTAAATACAGTTATATTTCTAACAAAAAATTATACACATCAAGTATTTATTTCAGAATGTTAAATAAAATACTCCTGTCCACATGACCAGACATGAAAAACCCCAAGCATGGGTGGAGGAACCAGCAAGGAGGACTATCCGAACACAGGAGCCTTAGTATGTCTCCCAACTTCCCCATTAAAGAACCATTGTGACACATAAATAGAGGGAAATCCACTTCCATATTGAAAACCACAGCTGGGAAATTACTGCTAAATGCCATGTGATGACAGTCATTCATTTATTCAGTCAACAAGTTCCTATTGAGCACTAATAGTGTACCAGGTTGCTTTAGATACTAAAGATTCTGTGGTGAACAAAACACAAAACTGACAAGGCCCTTTGTTTACACTCTAGAGCCAGACACAAACAAAGAACAATGATTACAATGTATGCAGCATTTACTATGTGCCAGGCACGGATTTAAGAGCCTCACATGTATTATTTATTTCTCACAACATTCCTACAAAATAGATACTATTATTATCCCCAAAGAGAGGGCTGAGGAAATGGAGAAAAAGAGAGGCTAGTGACTTGCCCAAAGTCACATAGCTAGTAAATGGCAGAGCTAAGATTCATGTACAGGAATCTGTTATCCTATGGTCCCCTAAAAAGTAAACAGACAAGAGCATTAATAGACTGTGATGAGTGCTATAATAAAATTAATGGGGTAATGAAAAGGGGAGGCCATTTTAGACTGGAGTTTAGGGAATCTCTCTCTGCAGAAATGCCATTTGAGCTCTACAGAATGAGAATGAGCTGGAGCTGGAGGAACAGCATTCCAGGAAGAGGCAACAGCAAGTACAAAAACCTGGATGTAGGATAGAGCTCTGTGACTCAAGGAACAGAAAGGAATAAACGGAAAAACCAAAGCAAACCAAACACTGATGACCTGGGGAAATGACCAGTTGGAACATGATGAGGTCTTAGATGGATGAACAGGTCTACTGGGATGCCCACTGCATGAAGCAGCAGACCCTAGGCTCAAATCAGCATAGGAGAAACACACACGAAGTTCATGCTAACACGGTGAAGCAGTGTCTGTTGTGGATGGCCAGACCAACACTCTTTCCCATACTCCTCCTTCCTTCCCAGCTTCCACAAGCAGCTGGAAAAACAAAACACTCACTTTCCCAGCATCCTTTATTGCATGGTTCTGGCCAATGTAAGATGAAATCTGTTAGGAGCTTCTGAGAAGGTCTTGATGGCTTTCAGATGAAATAAAAAAAGACAGCCAGAGCTGCAGCCTCCCTTCTCCTTGCCTTGAATACAGAGAGCTTGGAGCTGCAGTAACCATCTAGCAGCTGCCTGCTCTCAGACATACAAATTCTGTTTACATAAGCACTGTTCCTCAGGTGACCAAGTGCTTCTAACCTTTATTTTCTACACCAAGCAGAAAAGAGATCAAGATGATAGTAGAGTGGAGGGGAGAGAGTAGCCCATTCCCCAGAGCTTCCATTCCTGACAGTACCAGGAAGTACACCAGGGTGCTGCTCCTGCCCCACCACCTCCAGGTTGATCCACACCATACACAAATGGGAAACTTAGGGTCACTTTCTAAAGCACCTTTTATCTGAACCTCATATGAGTACTTATTTGCCCCACCCTAAACTCCTTGCATACGTACTAATTTTTGAAAAAATCTGTTTATTTTCTAAGAATAAAAAATTAAAGAAACAGTAAAAGAATTAATTCAAGAAGAAACTATGGGGCCTTTGAAAGTATTCTGTAGAAGAGAAGTATTCCAGTGTACTTCCCACAATTTGCAGCATTAACTTCAGAAACACAGAAAAACTTGGAAGCTTGTGATGTGCCAAGGAACATTTTTGAGCATCCTTTTATCAACATACTTAGCTTGGCCTAAGGAAACATCTTCACCCACACACCAGAGTGATTTCCCAATCCCATCTCCCCTGTATAATGAAGTATATGTAGCTTTAGTCCCACCAGGGGAACAGCAAGCTGTTGTTCTAGTAAGCAAAACATTTCTTAATTAATCCTAATATTCTATACCTTTTCTTCAAAAAACCTGCCTTCTAGTCTTCTAAGCGTCTCCTGATGTTTCCGCTCTGTGTTCCTTAAATTTTCCTTCAACTGAAACCAAAAATAGCAATAAGTGGTCAACAGGAAATGAGGTTGATTGGTGCACATTCCCAGAGAATTCTCACCAAAGAAATGTTTTCTGTTAAATATTAATTCTTAATCCTGAACACAAGAAAAATTCTGAGTATCATTATTTCCCCCAACCTAGATATACAAGATCAGCACAGCAGTTCCCCCTTCTCCATGGTTTTTCTTTCTGCAGTTTCAGTTGACTGCAGTCAACTACAGTCTGAGAATATTTAAGTATTGAGAGAAAAAGACAGCGAGAGAGAAACACCATATTCACATAATTTTTATTATAGTATATTATTATAATTGTTCTATTTTATCATTTGTTGCTATATTTTATATGCCTAATTTATACATTAAAATGTATCATAGGTATGTATTTATAGGAACAAACAATATATATAGAGCACGGTACTATCCATGGTTTCAGGCCATCTATTGGGGGTCTTGGTATGTATCCAGTGTGGATAAGGGGAGACTTCTGTGCTGAGTCTTAAAAGGCCTTTCATGAATAACAGATCTCAGAACAGATTTCTCATAACCATTTTTTCTGAATACCTTCATTTCAACATGTAGAATCACTGAATCATAAAATTTTAGAATTGGAAGGTATGATACAGACTATATAATTATCCCATCTGATATAGGAATCCCTTTTACAAGAAAAATGTCCTGAGACAGAATATACTAATCCAAATCTCATTAATTCACTAGCCTGCCCTTCAATGGTTCCCATTAAAACAATTCTTCCTGGCAAGGTGCAGTGGCTTAAGCCTGTAATTCCAGCACTTTGGGAGGCTGAGGTGAGGGGATTGCCTGTGCCCACGGGTTCAAGAACAGCCTGGGCAACTTGGCAAGACCTCATCTCTACAAAAAATCAAAAAATTATCTGCGTGTGGTAGTGCGCACCTGTAGTTTCAACTACTTGGAAGGCTGAGGCGAAAGGATCGCCGAGTCCAGCAGGTTGACACTGGGGTGGCCATGAGTGTGCCACTGCACTCCAGCCTGGGTGACAAGAGTGAGACTTCAATTCAAAAAACAAACAAACAAAATCCAACACCCCCCCCCAAAAAAACCCCAAAAGACAATTATTCCTAATATCCATCTTAAAAACGTATTCCATGACTCTCATGGATGAATCCCACCTCTGTTTTCTAAAACTACAGAGGGTAAAAAGGTGTATACACATTTTAAGAGAGGAAAAAACTGTATTAAAATTGTAATACTCAATATATATCGATAACAAAAGATGAATACAAGTCACATTTGACTTTTGCAATTACAAGAGGTGCTCAAAGTTGTCACCATCAGCGTCCAGACACTTCTGATTATGGCAAGACTTGTTGCTGTGTGCGGCCTCCAGGATCTTCCCTTGTGCACTCCACACACAGTACCATGTATCTCAGACTTACCACGAATGTGTGCAATTGTTAGGAGTGTTGGAGGTTCTGTTGCAGACTCACACAATCATAGTCGTTGTACTCCCACAGGTTCTCGAATTTCAAATACCACTCTAAATAGTCTTGCGCTCCTCAATGACACCTGTGCTTCTGCCATTTTCTTTGACTGTCCTGCCTGTTGCATGATGATGCTAGCATTCATTTGATTAACGCCATCTTTTGAGTGATGTCATGCTACACATTGTTACTCAATTCAATTTCAAAAAGTAATACATAGGTACCATTGCTTAAAATGTTTGGCATTTTTTTGGCACCCCCGGTATATAGAATAAAAATGACATAAACTTCTTTTCGTTAAAGAAAGTTAAACTAATTTAAAGCAGTGATCCCGTAATCTATATTTACTGGCAAGAATGATTAAGATTGTAGTAGGCATACTCAATCTAACATTCATGCCACAAAAAAGGCAGTAGAGAAGTGCTTTCTATCAGACAGACCAGAGTTGAGTGCTGCCTCTCTCACCAGCTATTTGACTCTGGTTAAGGCACTTATCTTTTTTTTCTTTGAGTTGGAGTCTCACTCTTGTCACCCAGGCTGGAGTGCAGTGGCACACTCATGGCCACCACAGCCTCAACCTGCTGGGCTTAGGTGATCCTTCCGCCTCAGTCTTCCAAATATTAATCTACAGACACACGCCACCAAGCCCAGCTAGTTTTTTGTGATTTATTATAGAGATGAGGTCTCACCAAGTGGCCCAGGCTGGTCTTGAACACCTGGGCTCAGGCAATCCTCTTACCTCAGCTTCCCAAAGTGCTGGGATTACTGGCCCACAATTTTTTTTTTTTTTTTGAGTTGGAGTTTCACTCTGTCGCCCAGACTTGGAGTGCAGTGGCCGCTCCTGGCCACTGCAGCCTCGACCTGCTTCCGCCTCAGCCTTCCAAGTAGCTGGAACTACAGGCGTGCGCTACCATGCCCGGCTAATTTTTTGATTTATTGTAGAGATGAGGTCTCGCCAAGTTGCCCAGGCGGGTCTCAAACCCGGGCTCAGACAATCCACTCACCTCAGCCTCCCAAAGCGTGGGATTACAGGCTGAGCCACTGAGCCCAGCTAATTTTTTATAAATAAATTGTTTCTTTGGGTACCTCCTCGTATAGGTTAGTTATTATTTTATTTACTTTATCCTCTGCTATACTTAACAAATTTTCTTACTGTAATCGCTGTTATAAATAAGTCTCCATTTTCTTTTTGGAGTTGGGATCTCACTCTATTGCCCAGGTTGGAGTCATGGCTCACTGCAGCCTTGACCTCCTGGGCTCAGAAGATCCTTCTGCCTCAGGCTCCTGAGCAGCTGGGACTACAGACATGTGCCACCACAATCAGCTAATTTTTTTTTGGTAGAGATTGAGGGACCCAATAGACTCAAAAAGCTATACTTGCTGTAAAAGAAACGTTTGCTGTATTTTATATATCCCTGCCTCACGTTTGCTATATACCTCACGTTTGCTATATACCTCATGTTTGCTATATTTTATAAACTCTTACCTCACGTTCACTGTATTTTAAATCCTACCTCAGACCCCATAAAACTAGGCACATGTCGGGTGCCTGGTAATAACTGTAATTGTAAAGTTACACAATGTTTCAAGCAGTGTTTGTACTTAGAACTTTGTTAAGCTTTTGTTTATCCCAATTGCCATGTTGGCTTCTTCTGCTTCTGAAATGGTGTGTGAATGTTAAGCAATAAACCCCTTCCGAGCATTCCTTTACTTAGATTATGGTAGACTCTGTGGCGCCAGCTACCCTCCTGGTGGGCTCTGTGATGTTTCAAACCTCCTGCTTGCATGCCAAAGTTAATTTATGCGCAGTAACTGTGTAAACCTAGCTTATCTGGCATTCCACTCTGCCCATTTAGCCGTTGCCAGTCAATCATAGGCAACTAAGCCCAAGCCCTCGCAAAATCAAAAACGAACCAACCAATCAGTATCTCTGTAACCGTGTTTATGCAAATATATCCAATCCTGTGTGAACAAGTTTGTAATGCCACCCCATTCCCCTCAAAATTGTGTATAAAAAATGCCTACTGACTTTAGTCAGGGCTCTCTCGTTTCCTGTGCCACTGTGTCGGTTACAAATATGAGCCCAGACTCGAGCCTGAATAAAAACCCTCGTGTGTTTGCATCGGAGCTGGCTCTCTGGTGGTCTCTTGGATACAGGACTTTGGGCACAACAGAGATGAGGTCTATGTTGCCTAGTCTGGTCTTGAGCTCCTGGGCTCAAGCAATCCTCCCACCTTGGCCTCCCAAAGTGCTGGGATTACAGGCATGGGCCATGGTGCCTGGCCATCTATTTTATATTATTTCTTTTAGATGTTTTCTTTCCTGAATTTTAAAAAATAAATTTATTTTAAATGACCTGTTACTTGATGAGACCTCATATCTACAATAAACCAAAAAATTAGCCAGGCATGGTGGCGCATGCCTGTAGTTCCAGCTACTTGGTAGGTTGAAATAGAAGGGATCACCTGAGCTCAGCAGGCTGAGGCTGCAGTAGCTTTGAGTGTGCCACTGCACTGCAGCCTGGGTGACAGAGTGAGATTCAAAAAAAAAGACCTCTAACATTGTCAAAGACTTTCAAAATTAATATCAGCATACAAGTTACACAAGTTTACAGATATCTACTATGCTGGTATATTTGCAGATGGATCTTTCATATGCCATTACGCTTCCTCCCAAAATATATAAATTAATAAAACTTTCAAAAAATAATTAGGCAGTGCAGATCATACCTTTAAAATGTCATGTTCATTAACCCATAAGTTCCTCTTCTGAGAAGTTATCTTAAAAACTAATTAAAGATATAGAAAAAGAATTCATTCCTTAGATGTTTATCACAGTTTATAAGAGTGAAAAATTGAAAAAAGTCCAAATGTCCAACAGCAAGCAACCAATTAATAAATTATGGAGCCGGGCTCGGTGGCTCAGTCTGTAATCGCACTTTGGGAGGCTGAGGTGAATGGACTGCCTGAGCCCACGGGTTCGAGACCCACCTGGGCAACTTGGTAAGACCTCATCTCTACAATAAATCAAAAAATCAGCTGGGTGTGGTAGCGCATGCCTGTAATTCCAGCTACTCACAAGACTGAGGCGGAAGGATTGCTGGAGCCCAGCAGGTCGAGGCTGCAGTGGCCGGGAGCGGCCACTGCACTCCAGTCTGGGTGACAGAATGAGACTCCAACTCAAAATAAATAAATAAATAAATAAATAAATAAATAATGGTACATATACCCAATGGAGTTCCACGAATCTATTCAAAAAAAGTCTATAGAAAACATTTAATGATATTGAAAATATTCACACTATATAAAATAAAAAATCAGGTTAACAATTTGTAAGTCATGACTTCATATTTGTAAAAATCACATACAGATATTTTAAAATAAGTTTCTACACAGCAGAGGAAAAAAAGAACAACTATATACCAAAATATTAACAAATGGTTACCTCTAGGTAGTGCAATTGTGGGGGATAGGGTATTTTTATTTTCTTCTTTTAACAGCTGAGCTAAATTTGCTGAAATGAGTATTATCACTTTGTCAAAAGAAGACTAAAACAAACTATTTTTTAAGATGGCAACCTAAAAACATACATTTCTATTAACAAAATAATACAAACTAACAATATATTTTAAAAATATATATGCCTTGAATATCTTTTTGTAATCTAATTAATCTTTTCAAAATTGACATAATGAATTACGTATACATGGCATAATCAATTTTCTTCTCTAATTTTTTTCCCCAACAAGCCAGTATCTTTTGCCTATGAATTTTATTTTATTTATTTATTTAGAGTTTATTTATTTTGAGTTGGAGTCTCACTCTGTCGCCCAGGCTGGAGTGCAGTGGCCGCTACTGGCCACCAAGCCTCGACCTGCTGGGCTCCAGCGATCCTTCCACCTCAGTTTTCCAAGTAGCTGGAACTACAGGCACGCGCTACCACGCCCGGCTAATTTTTTGATTTATTGTAGAGATGAGGTCTCACCAAGTTGTCCAGGCGGGTCTCGAACCCGCGGGCTCAGGCAATCCACTCACCTCAGCCTCCCAAGGCGCTGGATTACAGGCTGAGCCACCGAGCCCGGCTGCCTATGAATTTTAAATCTTTCCCAACAGCCTTATTTGAAAGGTCTGAAATCTATTTCTCCACTAGGTGGCAACATTGTTATTTTTTAAAAATTACATCGTGGCTCATTAGAATATGCACAACTAATTGTTTTTTTTTTAACGACGTGGGGTACAATTCAGGATTAGATATACAAGTTGTTATTGTACAGGTAAAGTTTGGGCCTCCCTTTGGTCCCCACTTCACCTGGTTTGAGATCAGGTACCCTTCCGTCCTCCCCAGCAGTGTCCCACTACTGCCAATCCCTTTCTTATAGTATTATGGTAAATGTTCAGGGTCTCTTTATGAGTGAGAACATGTGGCACTCAGTTCTTTCACAAATAGTTCTTAATATATTTTGACTCAGAATGTATATACAGGATGGTTATTTCATTCCTGAAAAGTTAATTATATTGATTCAACACTTGATATTCCTTCTAGAAAACTTAACATCCCTTCAATTATGTTTTTAATGCAAAGACCCACTCCGCATTTAACAAAGAATTATTGAGCATTACTATATATCTTGTATTTCTATGTTTCTATTTTTTTTTTTTTTGAGTCAGAGTCTCACTCTGACACCCAGGCTGGAGTGCAGTGGCACGCTCATGGCCACCACAGCCTCGACCTACTGGGCTCAGGTGATCCTTCTGCCTCAGCCTTCCAAGTAGCTGGAACCACAGGCATGTACCACTGCGCCCGGCTAATTTTTGATTTATTGTAGAGATGAGGTCTTGCCAAGTTGCCCAGGCTGGTCTCAAACCCCTGGACTCAGGCAATCCTCCCAAAGTGCTGGGATTAAAGACATGAGCCACTGTGCCTTGCTTATATCTTGTATTTCATTTTTATTTTATTTATTTATTTTTATTTATTTTTTTAAGCGAGAAAGCAGGATTTATTGAGAAGACAGAGAAGCTCCCAAGTGGGAGGGGACCCGAAGGGATTGCCCCTATATCTTGCATTTCAGTGAATACAAAGGACAACACTGTTCATGCCTCAAGTAATTTACAACCTAGCAAGGGAGATAAGACTAATTATAAATATACATAATATCAAGACAGAATGGGTTAAGTGGTATAAAAGAGATGCAAAATGCTATGGAAATGTACAGAAAAGATAATACTTTTTTTTTTTGTGACAGGCTCTCACTCTGTCACCCAGATTGGAGTGCAGTGGCATTGATCCCAGCTCACTGCAGTCTCAACTTCCTGGCCTCAAGTGACCCTCCAGCCTCCAGTGGCTGGGACTATGAACATATGCATCCAAGCTCAGGTAATTTAGAAAAGTATTACTTTTAATCAGTACTCTGGGGGAAGGCTTCATGGAAACATGTGTCCTGAGCTGAGCCTCTGAAGGATGGGTAATATTTTAAGGACAAAGATCTATGAGGAATATACCCCAGATAAAAGAAACAGCGTAAACATATAAGAAAGACAGATAAGTCTTCACAGATAAGTAAATACCCAGTCTGAGTGGATTAAAGGAAGCATAAAAGTGGGTGGATCATGCAGTAAAAGAAGATAATCCTAGGTAGGTATAGTGTCTTCACTTTCACACTAAGACATTTGGACAATATTCTTTGTAAAAATGGAGAAACACTAAAGACAATTCTCGAGGCAAATAACCAGAACATTATTAGAACTGTGATATTTTAAAATTATTCCTACAGCTGTGTATATTTTAGAATGCAGTAGTATAGTAGTTTTAAAATATATCCACAAGTTGAAGAGATAGGAGTAAGACGGCCAACATGAGGCAGCTAGAGCGGGTTTCTCCTACAGAGTAAACCAAGATAGAGTTTCTTCGCTACCCAGAGAGGAACAGGTCCACAGCATACCCCATGAGTCTCCAAAGGAGTGATAATAACCACTTAGAGCAAAGAAGAAGAAAAATATCTGTCAACTTTGGTTGGAACTGGCCATACTCTCACCTGTACCACCATAGTTCACCACAGCCGCTGGATGCAGTAGGAAAGGTGAGTGAGGGGAATTCAGGAGTTCTGTGCCTCTATGAACTTGTAGGGCCCCCGAACCCTCATGGGAAACTGCCTTACCCACAGCTGTGCTCTGCTATGTGGTGGTACAGGAAACAAGACTTGAGCTGCGCTAGCTGCAATTTCCCAGCAACTCAACATTTTCAGGTGGTGTAGATGCTTTCCAGCTGCCCTGGGAAGGGAGTACCCCAAGGGCAAACTGCAGCTGCAGACAGTTCCTCAAATGTTCTCAGGTTGCCTGAGAACACTAGAGGCCCTGAGATCAGCTGTACTTTGACATTTCGCCTGAGGTGAAGTCAGACCAAGGTGGGATGCATTGCCATGGCAACCTCTCCCTACGTAAACCCTTCTGTGCCTGCCCTGCACAGCAGCCTTACTTCAGTGGCCTGGGACTCCTGCCCAATCCCCACTGGGGTATCCAAGAGTGTACACTTGTGGGGTACTTTGGCTCCTTTCCCCTGCACACCCAACAAGGCTCAAAACAGAGAACTTGGGAAATTCCCAGAGTCCTGCCCTCGGCTAGCTAGGCACATCCTTAGAGCAACACTAGCCAAGGAGAAAACCTACAGCGACCATGCAGCTGGCTTTCTCCCACAAGTACCACCTCCTGGCCTGTGGTCAACAGTACAGTCCACCACAGTGGATACAATACCCCTCAGCTTTGGGGAAGGTCTGATCCCATGCGCCACCTAACACCACTTTCCAAGTCACTCCAGTCACTCAGGATGCCATGAACCAGTGCAGGTACACAGCACAGGGCTGCAACAGCCGACAATTGAGAAACTTACCACACCAAGGCTATATATAACCAAGGTGCCTACATCAGCCTCCTGCCAACCTCAAATAAGAAGAAACAATCTATCCAGAAATAAACCCAAACACCTACAAACAACTGATCTTTGACAAAGCAGACAAAAACAGACAGTGGGGAAAAGACATCCTATTCAACAAATGGTGCTGGGAAAATTGGATAGCTACATGCAGAAAAAGGAAATTTGATCCCTGTTTCTAAAATGAACAAAAATTAACTCAAGATGGATTAAATACTTAGATGTTAGACCTGAAGCCATAAAAATCCTAGAACAAAACCTAGGAAAAACTTTTGGACATTGGCCTAAGCAAAAAATTTATGGCTAATACCCCCAAAGCAAATGCAACAAAAACAAAAATAAACAACTTAGTTAAACTAAAGCACTTCTGCACAGCAAAAGAAATAATCAGTAGAACAAATAGCCAACCTACAGAATGGGAGAAGATATTCACAAACTATATACATCTGACAAAAGAATAATATCCAGAATCTACAAAGAACTCAAATTAGCAAAGAAAAAGCAAATAGCCACGTTAAAAAGTGGGCAAATGACATGAACAAAAGAAGATATACAAATGGCCAACAAACATATGAAAAAATGCTCAACATCACTCATTATCAGGGCAATTCAAATTAAAACCACAATGAGATACCACCTTACACCAGTCAGAATGGCCATTATTAAAAATCAAAAAACAATAGATGCTGGTATGGATGTGGAGAAAAGGGAATGCTTATACACTGTTGGTAGGAGTGTAAAATTAGTACAACCCGTATGGAAAGTGGTATGGAAATTACTCAAAGAATTAAAAGTAGAACTACCATTTAATCTAGCATGCCCACTACTAGGTAGCTACCCTAAGGTACAGAGGTCATTATATAAAAAAGATACCTGCACTCACACGTTCATTGCAGCACAATTCACAATTGCAAAGATGTGAAATCAACCTAAATGCTCATCAACTGATCAGTGGACAACGAAAATGTTGTATATATACACTATGGAATAATATTCAGCTATCAAGAAGAATGAAATAATGTCTTTTGCTCTCAAATAATCTCTAATATGTCACAGCGTTTCCTGCCATCTCACAGGAGTAAATGTTTGCAAAGGCTTTTGCAGGCTTATATAGTTAATTCTAATCTCCATCTTTTTTTTTTTTTAAGAAAGAAACTTACATCATCTAATTCTTTCTCCACTTGGATTTTTCTCTTCTGAAATTGTTTTATTGTTTTCAGCTCTGTCTGAATCATGCCGATTTCTTTGGCTTTTTGATGGAATTGTCCCTCCAGCTCATTAATTTTCTCAGTATACTTTTGTTCCTATATTAAAGAAGAGGTAAACGAATTAGAAAAAAGAACAGAAGTTCCACAGACTCATGTTCCATTTGAAGCCCTAAGACATTTTTACAACATCTTTGAAGAAATGCTCCTTGCATAAAGTTTTAATTTCTATAAAAAGGTACCAACTGCCTTGAATAAGAAAAAAATTCTGGAAAATTTTCTATATAAGCTGATCTTATATAAAAAGGAAGAAAGTGCAGATATGTATTTAAAGGGGATGTGAGAAAATGAAACACATCTTTAATCTGTAAGAAGGATAAATAACATCCCAACCTAAGTTAAAATTAGTAAGCTGGGGTAACCCTTTGGGTCCCCTCCCACTGTGGGAGCTTTCCTATTCTCTCAATAAATCCTACTTTCTAAAAATAAAAAAAATTTTAAAAAATTAAAAAATAAAATTAAGCCGGGCTCAGTGGCTCAGCCTGTAATCCCGCACCTTGGGAGGCTGAGGTGAGTGGATTGCCTGAGCCCGCGGGTTTGAGACCCACCTGGGCAACTTGGCGAGACCTCATCTCTACAATAAATCAAAAATTAGCCGGGCGTGGTAGCACACGCCTGTAGTTCCAGCTACTTGGAAGGCTGAGGCGGAAGGATCGCCGGAGCCCAGCAGGTCGAGGCTGCGGTGGCC
>CAUYQG010030255.1:0-17762 GCA_963574415.1 Tarsius wallacei | reverse complement strand
ATGGATTCATGGTTATTTATTTTATACTTTTGGTTAAAATCCAATATTATTCTTTTTATTTTGTTGCTTAAATTGTCCAAGCTTTAGCCATCAGAAATTCTTATGTCCTTTTGACATACCATCACCAATGTTTTTTTTTTTTTTTTTTTTTGTTTGTTTGTTTGTTTTGAGTTGGAGTCTCACTCTTTCACCCAGACTGGAGTGCAGTGGCCGCTCCCAGCCACCGCAGCCTCGACCTGCTGGGCTCCAGCGATCCTTCCGCCTCAGTCTTCCAAGTAGCTGGAACTACAGGCGCGCGCTACCATGCCCAGCTAATTTTTTGATTTATTGTAGAGATGAGGTCTCGCTTGCCCAGGCGGGTCTCGAACCCGCGGGCTCAGGCAATCCACTCACCTCAGCCTCCCAAAGGCGCGGGATTACAGGCTGAGCCACCAAGCCCGGCTAGAAAATAAATTCTTAAAGTATGTTAAAAACATTTTAAATATAAACAACTGATACGTTAATTATATAACATTATTAATTCAGGCAGCATCTACCAAGTGACATTTTTTGATTAGGCACTCCATAATCAAAATTAATTAAGTTGCAGGTCACTGGGCCATACTTCCCACTAATTTATAATAATTTTCCCATAAACTTAATTATATTTTTCATGTCTTGCTGACATGTTAAGTGCACAACCCAGGAAAGAGGGATGATGAGTATAAAAGAGAAGGGAAAAAAAAAAAGTAAAGAGAGGAAGGAAGAAAATAGAAATGAAAATCTTCAGAGAGCTATTTAAAAAGTAAAAAAAAAAAAAAAAAAGAAACGGGAAAGTAGGAGAGAAGAAGACAAAGGGAAACCTGAAAACAAACTATAAATTATAGCATTTTTTTTTTTTAAAGAGACAGTGTCTTGCTCTGTCACCCAGGCTGGAGCGCAATGGCGCAGTCATAGCTCAATGCAGCCTCAACTGCCTCAACCTCCTGAGTAGTTAGGACTACAGGCATGCACCACTATATCCAGCAGTATATATTTTTTTATTCGATTTTATTTTTTTGTTCAGACTGTGTCTCACTATATTAACCATGTTGGTTTCAAACTCCCGGTTTCAAGCAATCCTGCTGCCTCAGCCTCCCAAAACAATTATTGTTAAATCATGTCAAACAATTCTCATAAAGTACAAGAAATGAACAACTATCTCTTCACCCAGAAGTGAAAAGAAAGAGTAAAACCACCATGAGCATTCAAAATGAGAAGGAAAAAATTGTAAAGCTGGCTCCAATGCTTTACTACCCTTATATTAAACCCCTTCTGCTGTCCTCCTGCCTAGAGGCTGAAACCTGGCTGCCTGAGTGCTGCAAGCCAAGACAAAGAAGGACTGGGGATGGGAGTTAGGGGAGTTTCTCAGCATTCACTATCCATATATAACTGTAATCTCCCTGCTTTCGATCTCCTCAGCTCCTTAGGTCATCTGCCCCATGGAAAGGGTAGTTAACCAGTGCTTTCAAGTATGCAGAAATTTTCATCAACAGCTTTCGTCCAACCCTCCTTATTTTAGAGTCCTTTTGCCTCACCCCATACCCACCAATAATACCCAGTTCCAGACATACCTAGAGCAAGATCCTAAGTCTTGTAGAGAAATTCTAAGGTTTAGTGGATATGAATTTTTTGGCTTTCTGCATTGCTGATTTTGGATTTGGCATTTTCTAATCAGTTATCACTGTGATGTTAACTCTACTACCTTTACTTAGATGCTTCAGAACCCATATTATTTTCAAGTGACCATAAAATACCTGAAAAAAATATTAATCTTATACTATAGGTCAAAATGAAAGTCCCAAGAAAATTTTAAAAATAGAAACTACAAAGGATGTATTATTCTTCAACCACAAAACAAACTAACATATAACAAAAATTTAAACACACCAAAAACGGTTGCAAATTTTAAAATACTCTTCCAAATAAGAAGAAATAAAAAGTACTACGGCAGACACGTAGAAAATAAATGACAAGAAAACTAAGAATCAAAACATGGGGATGTAAACAAAGTCATACTTACAGGCAAATTCACATATTTAAGTTATTTCATTATTTTAAAGATTGAAAACTCACAAATCTCATACATAACAAAAAATCAGAAAACCAACAACGGATCTCAGAAAAATAGGATAAAGAAAAAGAATTAATAAATGATAAGCAAAACAATAAATTATAAGCAATAAAGGAACCAATAATTAAATTCTGAAAGCTGTTCTAAAAAAAGAAAAGCACTTAACTATATCTCTGTAACTCTATCAAGGTAATAAATATATATGTATACATAGAAAAATGTCCCTATTCTTGAGCTATACATGCTAAAACATTTAGGAAGTACAGTAGTACAGTATCTGAAACTTAAGTTCAAGTGATTAAGAAAATTTTTTAAAGTATCTACTAGTTTCTGTAAATGAACTAGTTTTGCTACTTTTTCTAAGCAAATGTGACAAAATTGATGAATCTAAGTAAACACCAGTATTCACTGTACTGTTCTTTCAACTTTTCTATTCATCTGAAAATTTCTGAAGTAAAAAACTGGGGGAAAACAAATGCAGATCTTTAGGGCTTTTACAAATAGGATTCTAAGTATAAATTTATGCTAATAAATTTAGATGATTTTCTTAGGTATATAATTACCAAAATTTACTTAAAAAACAAAACAAAACAAAAAAACTAGATCAGGTGTAGTGGCTCATATCTGTAACCCTAGGATTTTGGGAGGTCAAGGCAGGTGGACTGCTTGAGGCTAGTTCGAGACTAGCCTGGGCAACACCACAAGACTCCTCTGCTGTCTTTTAAAAAATAAAATAAAATCCCAGGCTACTAGCCATAAGAAAACTGGAAAAGGTTACTAACTTACTCTACAAATACTGAGCACCAATACATTACCAGGAGTTTTTCCTGACGTACGGTGAAAATGACAGACCAAGTTTCTACCCTTGTGGAGCTAACACTTTAGTAGGCAAGAGAGGGCATGATATACACTCACATATATAACATGCCAAATAATAATAAGTACTATGAAAAAAATAAAGGCAATGAAAGAAATGAGAGTGATGATGACTGCTATTTAAGAGGGAGTTTCAAGGAGGTCTTCTCTAAAGTGTGGTTATTTAAGTAGAGCTCTGAATAAAGCAAGGGACACCTAGGGAATGAAGGATCCAGGCACTAGAAACAGCAATTATCAAAGAAGTATGGCCATCTCCCCAAAAAGGCTCTTGGGTAAGTTACTTTTATTAATTTTTTTTCAAGCTTGGAAGACAAGGATAATTTTCACGTAATATAAACTGCTCTTCATGGGAAGCTACGCAGTTCATAATCCTGATGCCAAATTCAGATAAAAATAGTATAAAATCCCTAAACACACACACACACACACACACACACACACACACAACTATTAATACCAATACACAACGTAAAACCTAGCTATTATCAAACTAAATTCAAAGGCATTTAAAAGAGTCATATATGATTGTATTTTTCAAACTTTAGATTTCCAGCTGAGTAAAACTACCTGGTGTTCTGTAATCAACATGAAAGACAGAAAGAATAGGAATAAAAAATTGAAGCATACTGCATATAGTAAGATTAAGTATAGCTTCATGAAGCTTTTGTCTTTCTGTGTCACACACATAAATTTGAATGGATCATGATACAAAAATTATTTTTTACTATGATGGCAGCCAAAAATATTTGGAATACAATGATATACAATAGTATTTATAGTATGGAACATAATAATAGATATAAAGTAATATATCACATCAATAAATTATAAGACAATCTCACTAGATTAAAAAAAAAACTATTCAATAAATTCCAACATATATCCCTAACCAAAAAATAAATAACAGAAATACCAACCTCTTTCCTCCTAAGTGTCAAACCGCTTTAAAAAAAAACCTTTTTCCTTTGCATAAAAAAAAAATATTGAACAGCAAATATCATACTTACTGAGGATAATCGAAGCTTAAAAACCACCCATATGCTGATGACTCCCAAATTTAGATCTCCATCCCACCCCTATTCTCTGAAATCAAACTTGAATATCCAACTATCTACTCAACCATTACATTTGGATGTCTAAAAGACCTTCAGACATAACATGTCCAAATCTAAACTTCTGATAATAACCCTTCCCCCTCCAATCTACTTCTCTATGACCTTCCCTACCTGTTACTGGCAACTTCAGCAAAAAATCTTGCAATCACTCTTCACTCTTTCTATCACATCTCATATTCATCTAGTCAGCAAATTCCACATACTGTACTTTAAAAATATATCCAGAATCCAACCCTTGTCATCTAGATCCAAGCCATCCTCACCTCTAGCTAGGGTTATTGCAAAAGATTCCCAGGTGGACCCTACTTCCACCAGTGCTCCCTTCAGTCTATTCTCAATAAAGTAATGAGTGCGAGCCTTTTGCAAGTTAAATCACCTGCACATAGACTAATTATGTACCCAATCCTGACTTGTACCCCACATCTTCATAATAAAATAAAGTCAAGTATATTTTTTTAAAAAGAAGTTAAATCAGATCATGTTACTCCTCTGCCCAATCCCTCCAAGGGCTTTGCATCTTGCTTACTATGGCCTAATCACTCTCTCTCTCTCTGCTCTAGCCACATTGGTTATGCTAGTCCTCAAACATGCCAGATATACTCTTCAGGGCCTTGCATTTGCTGTTCCTTCTGCCTCTAATGCTCTTCTTTAAGTCACTTTCTTTGGTTCAGGATTCAAAAGTCACGTTTTCAGAGAAGCCCACATGAGAAACCCTATCTAAAATGTCAACATCCTTACTCAACTACTTATGCACACTTGTTTCTTTCAATGTTCTTCCCCCTCCTTAGCAGTTGTCTTCTATCTCCAGATAAATTTAGTAGTCTTATTTACCATCTGTTGATACACTATCCACATTTATGGCTATCCCAGGAAGACAGGGGCTATTGTCTACTTTGTTGATGGCTATGCCCCATTACCTAGAGCAGTGCTTGGCATATAGTAGGCACTCAATAAATATTTGCTGAGTGAATAAATAAGTCATGAATTCCTGATGAAAAACACAACCACTCAGCCAAGAAAAATATACACAGGTACATACACATTATACTCTGCATACAATTTCAGGAAGCTCACAGAATCTTAGTGTCCGTTGTTAGCCTAATAAGGGTTTCCTGGTGTTAAAAACCTCTGTACGAAAAGCTTTTCTACTACAATAAAAGTTAAGATTGTTATTATATAAAACTATTCAGGAGTATTACCAGTAAAATATAGAATTCTATGTTCTCTTGTATCAAAATAGTTTCCTTGTACATTTAATGCTCTTCTCAGAACTTTTTGAGCATGTATCTCTTCAAGGGTATTTTAACCTTTTTTAACATCCATAAGAGAGAAACTCTTCTTCCTGTAATGTCTTAAGGCCTTTTCTTCCTCAGAGCCTTTGTACTTGCTGTGCCCTCTCCCCAGAGAGTACTCTTCTCCCAGATACTCCTACAACTCATTCTCTCTTCATTTGGTCTCTACTCAGATTTCACCCCTTCAGAGAAGCAGGCCTTCCCTGAACAAGCTATTTAAAACAGCCACACATATACCCAGCCCACCGTTATTCTATCTCCTTACCTGAGTACACACATTTATTTGTATATTAGCTATATTTCCCAGCAAGAAATTTAACTATTTGAGGGCAATAACTTTGGGGTTTATTCACAACAATACTTCCCCATAGTTAGACCCATTTTTTTGTCACTCAGTAGCATTTAGGATGTGTGTATGTTTGTACTTTGTAACAGAGATAACAGTAAGAAAGGGATAGCGTATTAAAGGAGGTGTCAGCCACATAGAACCATTAAAAAGATACTAAGTCAAGGGATGAATGAAAAGGAGAAGAGCACTACAGAGGAACTAAAAGCAAAATAACAGAATAGGAAGAAGGTCTGTTCTGGATGTCAAAAAAGTATGTGCTGCTTAGCAGTAGTCAGACTTTCTGTGTTTGCATTTGAACTTTTGCCACTTAGTAATCAAACCTCTGTGATATGACAGAAAGGTGCCTATACTCTCTCTGCTCAGCAATTTTCCCTTATTTGGAAAGAGTTTACTAGAGTTAGGCTTTATGAAGCAACAGATTCTAAGAAAACGTGCTGATTTATTTACTTTCTGACCTGAAATTTTATGAATATGACTTAATTTAGCTTTAGATTTTCTTTCCAAAAAATCCTAAGAACCTAAGGAATCCCCAATGTTCTAATAGAAAATGAAGATAAAATATCAAAATTCCTGATTTTATGATCTGTCAGAAAATATTATAGTAAAAAGTCATTTTTTAAAACCTCACTTGGCCAGGCACAGTGGCTCACGCATATAATCTCAGCACTTTGGGAGGCCAAGGTGAGAGGACTGCCTGAGCCCATGGGTTCGAGACCAGTCTGGGCAACTTGGTGAGACCTCATCTCTACAATGAACCAAAAACGTAGCCGGGCATGGTAGCACACGCCTATAGTTCTAGCTACTTGGAAAGCTGAGGTAGAAGGATCACTTGAGGCCAGCAGGTTGAGGCTACGGTGGCTGTGAGCATGCCACTTCACTCCAGCCTGGGCAACAGAGTGAGACTTCAACTCAAAGAAAAAAAACCTCACTAGTGTGTACATGTACACCTGAAAAGAATTATCTTGACATAAAAAATCAAAACAGAAGTTGACTGAAAATATAGGAGTCCTTCAGTAAACATTCACTTTCTATCATGACTAAATCACTGTTATTTGGTCCCTTTAAAATATATGAATTAATGTAGATGTGTAGAAGTCTAGTCATATTGTACATTATTTTGATATATGAATGATGACCCTTAATTTGCCTAGTATGTATTTTCTAACTCCTCCTAGAAGCTATCCTTGACCTACTCCATGCCATGATTATACCAATGATCTTTTCTGTTACTTCTGTATCTTATATGTATTTCTGTTTTTAAACTTACCATATTTTCCTGCTATTTATTTCTATATCCATCTCTCCTTTCTTGAGAAAAAAGGTCATAATCTTTTGTATCACCAGCATTGTGCCTGGCACAGTTAGTACTTACTAAATATTTGTTAAACAGAACTTACACATTCATTTGGTTGTTTTCTATTGTTTATTTCTTTTATCTTTTTTAAAGTTGTTTTACAAATGAGCTAACAATAACTATTCCTAGTCAGAGAATAAAGTTCAAGTCAATAAATAAGGATAATTAAAAAAAACTAATACATAATGAGTCAGAAAAATCAGTCTCAAACACTGGATAAAAAGGCTTTTATTTTCAGTAGTTAGTAGATGCCAAGCAATCTCATTGTGAACGCTTAAATTTTACAAGCAGTCAGCTTTCAATGAATGATCATGGCTCTTGTCAATTTCATTTAGCAGGCAATTGTAAACAGAGGGTAATGGCTAGGGTGAGACAGACAGGGTCCATAGAATCAATAGAAGACTATACACACAAAAAAGAGTGGTGGAGAATCAGAATGGGGCTAGGAATGTGAAAAGAAAAGGAATGAGAATGGAGGTCAGCTGAGAAGACTGAAATACTAAAAAGTAGAATAGAATAATATTATAACCAAATAAAACAATGGTAATGTTGACATTGGAATTTTTAAGCTGTTAAAAGGGTACATGCACTCATATACCAATAATATATCATCTATCAAACTGACAAAATGTTTACATTTGATAATACCCAATGCTGGTAGGATATAAAGACACAGGCACTCTAACACTGTTGAATAATTATAAATTAGTGTAAACATTTTAGAAAGTAATTTGGGAATATTTATAATAAACTTTTCAACATATCTTCTATTTACTTATGGATATTCTTGGGAAATTTTGGCAATATTTGTAGAATTTCATTAAAGTATCATTTGTGATAGCAAAAGACTGGACACAAACTAAAGGTCCATCAATAAGGAACTGATTATGGTATAGAATGGACTACAACTCTATGCAGGCATTAAAAAGAATGCAGCAGATCGCTTTGCATCTTTGGAGACATCCATGCTACATCTTTGTTTTGCTTGTTTTTTGAAACAGAGTCTCGGCCGGGCTTGGTGGCTCAGTCTGTAATACCAGCGCTTTGGGAGGCCGAGGTGAGTGGACTGCCTGAACCCGTGGGTTCGTAACCTGCCTGGGCCACTTGGAGAGACCTCATCTCTACAATAAATCAAAAATTAGCCAGGCATGGTAGCGTGCACCTGTAGTTCCGGCTACTTGGAAGGCTAAGGCGGAAGGATTGCCGGGACCCAGCAGGTCGAGGCTGCGGTGGCTGGGAGCATGCCACTGCCCTCCAGTCTGGGTGACAGAATGAGACTCCAACTCAAAAAAAAAAAGAAACAGAGTCTCACTTTGTCGCCCAGGCAGGAATGCAGTGGTACAATCACAGCTCACTGCAGCCTTGGACTGCTGGGCTTAAGCCATTCTCCCACGTCAGTCTCCCAAGTAGCTGGGACTACACAGGGACATGCCACCATGCCCAGCTGATTTTTTATTTTTATGGTAGAGATGGGTTCTCGCTATGTTGACTGGCTGGTCTCAAACTCCTGGTTTCAAGTGGTACTCAAATCTTGACCTCTCAAAGTGCTGGGATTACAGATGTGCGCCACTGGGTTCAGCCATGCAATATGTTTGAAGACATTCATGCTATATTTTTATCCACAGAAAAGAAAGTTATAGAATACTGTATGCGGCATAATGTCTTGTACATAAATAAGTTTTATAAGGGAATTTATGTTTATGCCTTAATATTTCTGAAAGAACAAAAATAAAACTGTTTATAAGAGTCTCACAAAAAATAATTGCAGGGAAATTGCTCTAGTGCTTCTTTATGTGCTTTTTTGAATTATCTAAATGTAACCATTACATATATTAATTTGAAAATTTTAAAATGTCAAAAGAGTTATCTGGATAGCAGATATATATTATATTGTTTTCTACATTATGAATAAATGAAGATAAATCCTTTTTTAAAAAACTGCCATTTGGAATATAAACATCGGCCAAGAACATATGTCTCAACTTCATTTTTTAAGGACCTGCCTTAGTTTCATTTCTATCTTATGGAAAAATTCACTGGGGGAAAAAGTGGAAGAAATGTACTTTTTTTTCCCACTGCAGTCCTTTATTTTTAGTGTTATGCCTTAAAGCCTTTCCCTTAAATCTGACCACTTAGCAACTTAGTTTTATTCCAACCAATTATGCTTCATGCCAAAAGAGAAAATAAATGATTACATGATAGCAATATAGAACTGATTCAAAAAGAAAATAATCGGCCAGACACAGTGTCTCATGCCTGTAATCTCAGCATTTTGGGAGGAGGCTGAGGGAAGAGGATCACTTGAGGCCAGCAGTTGGAGGCCAGCCTGAGTGACATAGTGAGACCCCATCTTTACATAAAATTAAAAATCAGCCAGGTGTGGTGGCTCATGTCTGTAGACACAGCTACTGGGAAAGCTGAGGTGAGAGGATCACTTGAGTCCAGGAGTTCAAGGCTATGGTAAGCTATAATCACATTACTGCGCTCCAGCCTGGGCAACAGAGCCAGACTCTGTCTCTTAGAAAAATAAAAAATAAAATATTCCCATAACTTGTTCTGTTTTCATGATGTTCAACATATCATTCAAATATTTTCACAGATAATGAGCATTTGATTTGATAGTATACAGACAAAACCAATTTCATGAATATGTAAGTCACAGATGCAAATGGCAGGAAAGGTTAGGAACAAAACTAATTTACCTACAAGTACTGATGACAAATGCTAGATACTGCCTAGCTATGAGAATATTAATATAGCATTGTTCTGATACACAAAGGCATCAGTGACTGAGTTCTAGCACCAAGGACGCTATACCTCAAGTTAAACAATTAAGAAAGAGCAGTCAATTGATTTTATTTAGCAGTTTGTTACAAAAGGAAAACTAGTTTAAACAACTCAAGATCAATTTCACATTACATCAATATTAGAAACAGATCCTGAAGCAGGATCACAACCAGAAACATCAAGATGATTTAACTAAAGTGAGACAGTCTCTCAGGAAGAGGTAAATAGGACCACAGAACTAATCCATTTCACTCTCCCCAAAAAACATCTTTCTAGATCAGGAGTCAACAAATCTTTTCTGGAAAGAGCCAGATAGTAAGCATATCACATCCAGGCTTTGCACACCACATCCAGTCTCTGTGGCATATTATTTGTTTTGTTTTTCTACAACTCTTTAAAACTGTAAAGACCATTCTTAGCAGGCTGTACAAAAACAGGATAAAGTCATAGCCAGATTTGGCCTGCAGACTGTCATTTATTGACCCCTGTTCTAAGTATCTTTCTTTTATCCAAAATGAGGAGGATCCTTAATAGGCATGTGATATTGTCAGGGCTCCTTTATCTATACTCATTCTAAATCAAATTGCCTACCATATTGGCCATAAAGATAATGGACATTTTCAGTATTTTCAACTGTATATTAATAACTTCTCTTATGGAAACCTCTTAAGTTTCTTTGAAATCTTTTTTTAGAAAATTTAATGTTATTAGCTCTGATGATTATAATATTAAATAAAATTTGTGGAACAATTATTTTTTCCACAGTTTTTTACTACTTCTTAAACAGTTTTATTGAGTTATACTTCACATACTATACATTTTTAATAACATTATTGAGGCATACTTTGCATATCATATTATTTACCATCTTCTAATGTAAAATTCAATGTTTTTTAGTTAGTTAAGTTTATCAAGTTTTGCAACCACCACCATAAATCAGTTTGAAAATATCTTCATTATCTGGACTAGATTAAAAAAATGTGGTACATATACACAATGAAATATTATGCAGCCATAAAGAAAGACAAACATATGGACTTCATAGCAACTTGGATGGATTTAGAGTCGATCATACTCAGTGATCTATCACAGAAACAAAGAACAGAGTATCATATATTCTCACTCATAAGCAGATTTTGAACAATTATAATACTATAAGAAAGGGATTGGCAGTAGTGGGAAACTGCCAGGGGAGGGAGGGGCACACCTCATCAACAAGGGTATCTGCATAATGAACACTTGTATACCTAACCCTGAATTGTACTCCACATCTTTGAAATTTAAAAAAAAGAAACTATCTTCATCACCCCATTGTGATCCCTTATACACATTTACTGTTAATGCCTGTTTCTCCCACCTTGGTATCCACTAGTTTACTTTTTGTCTTTAAAGTTTTCCTTTTTCTGGATATTTCATATAATTTCATACAGCATGCAGTTTCTGTGTCTGGCTTCTTTCCCTAAGCATAATATTTTTGAGGTTCATCCATGTTGTGGGATATATCCATACTTTATTCCTTTTAATTGCTAAATAGTATCCATTGGATATGCTACACATTCTTAATGTATACAATTATTAAACTTTGATTTAGGTATGCACACACACACACACACACACACTCATGAAACAATCACCAGTTGGAATAACAAAAATGTCAATCACTCCCCAAATTCACTATGGGCCTTTGTAATTCCTTCTACTTGCTCTTCCCCACCTACTGTGTCCCCAAGGCAACCACTAGTCTGCTTTCTGTTGCTACACATTAGTTTTCATTTGCCAGAATTTTATATAAGTTGAATCATACAGGATATACTCCTTTTTTCTGACTTCTTTTACTCAGCATAATCATTTTGAAATCCATCCTTATTATAGCATGTGTATCTGGAGTTTATTTCTTCTTATCACTAAAGAGTATTTTTGTTTATACATTCACCTGTGATGGGCATTTGGAATTTTTCCAGTTAAAAGCTATTAAAAATAAATCTGACATGAACACTTGTTTACAAGTCCTTGTATGGACATGTTTTCATTTCTCCTGGATAAATTATCTAAAAGTGGAATAGCCAAATCAAATAGTAGGTGGATGTTCAACTTAGGAAATTGCCAAATGGTTTGCCAAAGAGGTGGCATCATTTAACAGTCCCACCAACAGTATAAGAATGCTTCAGTCCCTCCATATCCTCACAATAATTGGTATGGCCAGTCTTTTTAATGTCATTCATTCCAGTAGATGTGTAAGTGATTACTCACTGGAATTTTCATTTAAATTTCCTAACGACTAAAGATTCTGGGCACACTTTTCACATGTCTATCATCCATTTATCTCCTTGGTGAGGTCGGTTCAAATCTTTTGCTGATTTTTAATATTGGGTAATTTTATTATTGGCTTTTGGGAATTCTTTATACAATCAAGAGTTATCAGACACCTGATTTTCAAATACTTCTTCCCAATCTGTGAGTTGTCTTTTCATTCTCTTCACAGTGTCTTTTAAAGAGCAGAAGCTTTTAATTTTTATAAAGTACAATTTATCAATTTCTTCTTTTATGGATCATGTTTTTGATGTCATATCTAAGAAATTATTCCCTAGCCCAAATTTTCTTCTGGAAGTTTCATAATTTTAAGCTTTATATTTACCTCTTTGATATATTTTGAGTTAATTATAATACATAGTTTGAAGTGTGAGTTAAAGTTCACTTTATTACATATAGATATTCAATTGCTCCAGTACCGTTTGCTGTAAATACTATCATTTCTCCACTAAAAATCCCTTTGCACCTTGTTGAAAACCAGCTGTCCATATGCTTTGTCTTTCTTTTTTTCTTTTTGAGTCTATTCTATTCCATTAATTGTTTTTATTTCTTTTGATGTCAATACCATGTTGCTTTAATTATTGTAGCTTTATAAATCGCGAAATCAGGTAGATCTCCAACTCTGTTCTTTTTCAAAGTTGTTTTAACTATTCTAGATCCTTTGTATTTCTATATGAACTTTAGAATCAGGTAGTCAATTTCTACAAAAAAACTGACTGGAACTTTGAGAATGAAATGAATCTATACATTACCCTGGGGAAAACTAACATTTTACCAATACTGAGTCTACTGACCCATTAACAAGAAAAACCTCACCATTTACTTAGGTCTTTAATTTCCCTTAACTATGTTTTCAGTGTACAGATCTTTTGTCAGATTTAACCCTAAGTATTTAACATTTTGATATTATTATAAATGACATTTGGTTTTTAATTTCAATTTCTAAATATTCACTGCTGTTATACAGAAACACAACTGGTTTTTGTGTATTGAGCTTGTATTAACCTTACTTAACTGACATCTTTGTTATATTAGCTAGAGCATATAAGCTGTGAATGAATTTTACTTCTTCTTTTTTTTCTTACCTAGATGCCTTTTTATCTGTTTCTTGCTTAATTGCACTGCCTAGAATCCCCAGATCAATGTTGAAAAGAAGTGATGAGAGTGGATATCCTTGTTTTCTTCCTGATCTTAGGGGGAAAGTAGTATCCAGTGTTTCACCACTGAGTATGAAGTCAGTTGGTGGTTTTGGTAGATACTGCTTATCAGGCTAGGGACACTGACTTCTATCCCTGGTTTGCTGAGACTTCTTAATTGGAAGTGGATGTCGGATTCTGTCAAAGGCTCTCTCTGCATCTCCTAAGATGCTCATATGGCTTTTATCTTTTAGTTTGTTCATACAGTGAAATGTTAAACTAACCTACAATAAACACTACTTGATTATGATATGTTATCCTTTCTTATAGATTGCTGGATTCTATTTGCTAAAATTTACTCTAGAAATTGTTACATCTATGTTCATAAATGATATTGCACTGTAGTTTTGTCTGGTTTTGGTATCAAGGCAATGTTGATTGTTGTAGGTAGAAGGGTAAATCAAATCCCTGTTACTCTACCTTAGCCAGGAAGTCATCTGCTAAATAGTTACGCTATTATCTCATCTAATCCTTCCTAGCTTAAAAGGTAAATATTATTATTGTCATCATTTTACATATGGGGGAAATGGGGAGTGGGGAAAAAGTGAGGCCCCGAGGGCAAGGTGGTACAACTTTTTCTAAGCTGGAACTAGGATTTGAATCAAGACAACATGAATGTAAAACCTACTCTTTTAACCTCCTGATATAAGACTTAAATATATTCAAAAATACTCTCTTTAAACATGTAATTTATTTTTCATTAAGAAAAAACATATCTCCAAAAGACCAAAATAGTCCAATCTGGAGCCCATGTCTTAATCTCTACAGTGTTTGTTGAAAACAATGAAATGTCATGGTTTCTTATACTGAGTCAGGAGATGCATAAACTACTAACTACTAAATATACTGAAAACATTACTTAAGAAAAGGCAGACATAGTTCAGCTAGACAGAAAGAGTCTTATGAGGATACTTCATAGTCCCAAAATGTCATCCAAATCAATAACAATAGATATTTTAACATTTTAGCCAATCTTCAAAACCACATTATGAAATAGGTATTACTATACACATTTTATAGATGAGGAAATTTGAGACACATCATTAAGAAATTTGCTTCGAGTCTGTCATCTCTGAAGTAGCAGATCAGGTATTCAAACTGAAGTCTCTACTGCTAGAACAGATTCTTAAAATCTGTATTCTGTTTTTCACTTGTTTGGCTTTTAGATTACAATGTTGTCAACTCTAAGAAACAAGAAGCACTGCCAAGGGCCTTTCGGGAACAAGGAAATTCCAACATCAGATTCTAGCAGAGCTCAATGCCAAATAAACTGGAGCTGAGCTTTGATGGTAATGATGGTAAGTAGGGGTTTTCCAACCTCAGACTGGATTAAACCTGCTTAGCTCCCTTTCCAAAGCAAATTTTCCTACTGTAAAACTAGCTGAGAAGCCAGGCATGATGATCCGTGCCTGGAGTTTCAATTACTCAGGAGGCTGAGGAAGGAGGATTACTTGAGTCCAGGAGTTTGAGGTCAACCTGGACAACATAGTGCTTAGTTTTTTCTCTATTTCTGATGATCTACAGTGGGCACAGCTCTATGAACCTGGACTATGAGTTATTGGCTATGATGCAGAATTCCCCTTAAGAGTAAGATGGGAGGACAAAGAAGAATAATCATACTAATTCTAATAGTTCTACTATACATGAGGCAAGATGGTATAGAGGTAAAGAGCCTGAACTCCTGAGGAAACTGCCAAGGTTCAAATACCTATTCTGTCTCACAGTAGTTGTGAGACCTTGGAAAAGTTAATTAACTTCTCTGGGATTCTATGCCTTTATCTATAAAATGGGGATGATACTTTTACCTTTCAGAGGGTTGAGGATTAAAAAACAGAATATATGAGAAGTGTTTAGAATTGCAACTGACATTTGGTAGGCACTGTTTAAATTTGGCTATCAATGTTACTGTTATTCCTATAGCTATTGAACAGGAAAACAATTACATGCTAGATCTAAGGCACTTTAGAGATTCTTTAGTATAAATAACTTTAATGTTTCTAATAACTATATATTTAAAAACACAGTACTATAAATCTGATGTATCTATACAAGTGTCCTAAAGTGGCATTGGAAACTGATTTCCAGTATCTCCTAAAAGTAAGGAAACAATTTTAAAAAACGCAAACAAAAATAATCAGACACGATTCATTAAAATAAAGCAAACTGGTTGGGCTTGGTGGCTCAGCCTGCAATCCCAGCACTTTGGGAGGCCGAGGCGAGTGGATTGCCTGAGCCTGAGGGTTTGAGGGCAGCCCGGGTTCTTGGCGAGACCTTGTCTTTACAATAAAAAAAAAAAAAATTAGCCGAGCATGGTAGTGCATGCCTTTAGTTCTGGCTACTTGGAAGGCTAAGGCAGAAGAATCGCTGGAGCCCAGCAGGTCATCACTGGGGTGCATGCCACTGCACTACAGCTTGGGCAACAGAGTGAGACTCCAACTCAAAAAAACCCAGCAAATTCTACAATTCCACTAAAGTGGCATTTAATACCTACTATGAGTTCAGCATTATGCAATGTTGTATAGGAGATATACAAGATCTAGACCTTATTGTCAAGAAACTTAAAATATTAGAGATCAAAAATCACATACATAAAATAAATAAGGCAAAGTATAAATAAATGTCATAGTAGCACATAACTCTAGAAGGAATTCTCAAGTACCATTATAATTTATGAATTCGATCTATAAGAATAAAAAAGTTACCTTTGTGTATATTTACTGCCACTCAATGTTAATGCTGAGAACAAGTTCAAATGACTGGTATAATATTATAAATTATTAACAAATTACTTGAACAAAAAAGAAAAAAGGGTTATTTAGTAATTTTAATCATAACTTACTGTTGCTATTTTGGTCTGAAGAAAATTCTCCCTTTCTTCATCTACATTAATTTCATGTCCAGTTTTAAATAATTCAAGCATTTTGGGGATGTCACGTCCAATGGAATCTGGTAATAAAAATAAAAAATCCAAAATTATCCCTACATCTAAATAAGTAGCAAAAACTAATGAATAAAATAAGCATGTATCATACGTGAAGAAAAAGCAAATACATTATGGCAAATAGACTTCAGGGTTTCCTGGATCCTTGTTTCCTGGTGTTTATGTTTTGGGGTGATCTCCTCCCACTGAGTGCGGATGAGACTGCAACTTGCTTTTAACCAAGAGACAGAATGATTATGATGTACATGATTGCACTACATAAAGCTATAATGCCTGTGTGGTATCATGATATATATTTATAACCTGTTTTTCGTCCATGGTTTCTTGATTCCTACTTCATAACTCCCATAGTCCTTGTTACAGTCTTTTGTTACAATATTGGTTGGTTAGGACTCAGGGGCAGGCCTAAGAAACAGAATCTCTCTGACCTTCTCCTGCCCTCCTTTCAGCCTGTCCTAAGGCAGGACTCTAATCTTCCCCCACCTTTCTGATTATAGGTCTTAAGAACCTCCCCAGAGAGAGTCCCACTCTCTATCCTGGAGGAAGAAATGCCGATGCCAGGAAGCTTCTATAAAAATCCATAAAAACCTGGTGGGGTTTTGAGAGCTTCCGAATAGGAGAGCTTCCAGATGGCTGAAGGTAGAGATTCCTCCCTCAAGGGAGGTACACTAAGAAAGGGCATGAAAACTCCATATCCCTTCCCCCATACATTGCCCTACTTGTCTCCCTATCTTTATCCTTTGCAATATCCTTTATAATAAACCAATAAACGTGTTTCCCTGGGTTTTGTGAACTGATCCAGCAAATCAATTTAACCCAAAGAGGGGGCAGTGGGAACCCCTACTTGAAGCCAATTGGTCAGAAGTTTCAGAGGCTTGGACTTGTGACTAGTGTCTGAGGTGGCAGTCTTGGGGATCCAACACATCCCCAGATAGATAGTGTCAGAGCTGAATTAGAGGACACCCAGCTGGTATCTGCTGCCTGTTGAAAAACCTTACATGTTTGGTCACAGAAGTCTTCTTCTGTGTTGATGACTATTGTGGGTGGTGATGTGAGAGTAGAGGAAAAACCCGAGTTAGAGTTTTCCCAAAAGCAGCCTGTCTTGGAGGAGACTCTTACTGGCTTTTAAGAAGTAAGCTAGGCTGGGCTTGGTGGCTCAGCCTGTAATCCCACGTTTTGGGAGGCCAAGGTGAATGGATTGTCTGAGCCCGTGGATTCGAGACCCGCCTGGGCAACTTGGAGAGACCTCATCTCTACAATAAATCAAAAAATTAGCCGGGCGTGGTAGTGCATGCCTATAGTTTCAGCTACTTGGAAGGCTGAGGCGGAAGGATCACTGGAGCCTAGCAGGTCAAGGCTGCAGTGGCCAGGAGCGGCCACTGCACTCCAGTCTGGGCGACAGAGTGAGACTCCAACTCAAAAAAAAAAAAAAAGAAGTAAGCTGTAGTAT
>CAUYQG010030252.1:0-38775 GCA_963574415.1 Tarsius wallacei | reverse complement strand
CTGGGGGTTTCCCGGCAGCATTAGGAGGACCCCGGGGAGCCACGTTCCAGCCCTGCCCTGCCAGGGAGCCACACTGCCATCCGGTTGCACAAGACCCCAGTGGATGCTGGTGCGGTGTCTGGGGCAGCAGCAGCCTTGGAGCCACAAGTGCTAGTCCACCTGGCCCTGTTGTCCAGGGACTACATCCATTCCCACTGTGGAAGGCAGATGGACGCCCCAGCACGTGTGGGGGTGCCAATGCTACCCCATTGTGAAAGATCCGCCCCAGGTGCCCCGCCCCAGGTGCCCCACCTGGAGGGTTTCAGGCCGGGTCCTCTGGCATCCAGGAGCCCTGCTGTCAACAGGGGATGAGCCCTCATGGGAGTGTCGTGAGTGCCTGGGTCTGCGTGAGATCCTGACACAGGCACAGTGAAGCCTGTCTGATCTGCCCTTGCTGGCAAAGCCATAGAGCACATCCACCGTGAGGTTTCCATTGTAGCTTGAAAAGGCAAAATAAGGCCAGGCACCGTGGTTCAAGCTGTCATCCCAGTACTTTGGGAGGCTGAGGCAAGAGGATTGCCTCAGCCCGGGGATTCGAGACCAGCCTGGGCAACTTGGTGAGGACTCATCTCTACAATAAATCAAAAAATTAGCCTGACTTGGAAGGCTGAGGCAGAAGGATCACCTGAACCCGGCAGGTCGAGGCTGTGGTAGCCGTGAGCATGCCACTGCACTCCAGCCTGGGCAACAGAGTGAGACTTCGACTCCAAAAAAAAAAAAAAAGAAATGCAAAATCTGGCAGGGTATGGTGGCTCATACCTGTAGTCCCAGCACTTTGGGAGGTCAAGGCAGGATTGCTTGAGGCCAAGCGTTCAAGGCTGTGGTGAGCTGTGATCACGTCACTGCATTCCAGCCTGGGCAACAGAGTGAGACCTTGACTCAAAAAAAAAAAAAAAAAAGGCTGGGTGCAGTGGTTCACGCCTATAATTCCAGTACTTCGGGAGGCTGAGGTGAGAGCCCACAGGTTCGAGATCAGCTTGGGCAACTTGTCGAGACCGCATCTTTACAATAAATCAAAAAATTAGCTGAGCGTGTGACACGTGCCTGTAGTTCCAGCTACTCAGAAGGCTGAGGCGGAAGGATCGCCGGAGCCCAGCAGGCCGAGGCTGCGGTGGCCAGGAGCATGCCACTCCCTTCCAGCCTGGATGACAGAAGAGACTCCAACTAAAAACAAAAAGAAAAAAAAGCAGAATCTCGGGGCCACCTCTGATATGTTGAATCAGAATCTGTCTTTTAACAAGATCCATGTTCAAGTTTGGGAAGTATTGCTCTGAAAGGCCACCATCTTACCAGTCACAGGTGGCCCGACACTGGTTACCTCTGATGGGTGTGTACACATACCTTTCTCCTATTTACCGGCTCGAGGGATGGCACTGTGTCCCCTCCTCCCCCCACAAGACTCCCTGGAAACAAGGAGGCTCCCCTCAGTAGCCCCGATTCTGAGCTCAGCAGACCTCTGGGAGGCTGCGGAATTCTGCCACATGCCCCATGAGAAGCCCTGGCACACAGCTTCATCTTGCTGTGTCCCTTCACACGCACTGTCAGCGTTTTGCCACTTAATCTTTCTCAAAAGTGTATCTTTCATGGCTGCAGGTAAGTAGTTCATCTCACGACTGCATCATAATTCACTTGACTGGTTCCCTGCTGTTAGTCCTCAGGCCCTTTGGATCCTTGGAAGGCGGGGAGGGTGCTCTGTGAATTTTTGTAAGTATGCTGAACGCAGCAATTATTCACTTCCACTCTGATTATCTCCTTATGATAAACGGCTGGAGTGGAGACACTGGGGCAAAAGGTGTGAGCGTTTTCAACACTCCTTAAAAGGCCCGGGACGTAGGAAGTGCTTGCTGCCGTCCACTCCTGGGCGCTGGAGTGTGGGTGGACAGACCTCAGGGAGTGGGTTTCACCTCACCCACCCCCACGTCCCCAGGCCTGGTTTAGAAACCACTTGAGGCCACCTCAAGAGGCCTGGGGAGTGGAGAGGAGGTGAGGGAAGGGTGGCCACCACTGTGGTGGGCCTTCCCTCCCGGCCTGGGGCCTGACAGCAAGTGCCTCTGCCAGGCCGCAGACTTCCTCAGGGCATCCACAACTCGGCCTTTCCTCCCAGTGGCTGGGGCACAGGAGGCGGGGCGGGTGGGCACACGTGAAGTGGCCACCACACCTAGAACCACGTGCGAAGTAAACTTTATGCCAAAAGATACAGATTCTCACGTTTTAAGGAACTGAAACATCCATACTGTGTGTGGTTGAGTCGTAGTTTGAACCTGGACACCCAGAATGTATTTCCAACCTCTGTAAATATTTTTGAAGCAAAGGAGTGAACAAATCCACAGTGAGTTTGATTATGTTTCATAACATGTCAGATGTATTTCTGTGTGTATCACATGATGAAATCCAAATGCTTAAACATGAGTGTTAAGCCATCAGCCACCCATTTGTATGAACGATCTGCCATGTGATGATGACCAAAGAGACGCAGGTGGACAGCAACCCACAGATCAGATCAACACCCGTTCTTCTGGAAATAAGTTATGCGTGTTTTTACTCTCCACCGCTCATGAATTTACAGAGGATTTTCCAGAAGCGGGATGATGGCTGACATCACAACTGATTAAATGTAGATGAGAATTCGACTGTCTACCATTAAGCCAGACACTAGTGCAGTGTGTGGAAGGTGGGACACGGTGCCACTCTGCTAAGTTTTTCTGTTTGGTAAAATACAGTAATTTTTCGTTTAAGAAAATGTTGTTTATGTTGACATGCAACAAGCGTCAAAGGGTCCTAAAAGCAAAAACCGTGAGAACTGCTGGTTTATCCTGTGGGCGAAAATTGGAAAGTAAAGCGGGATTTCTTGAAGTAATGCCAGGTTGTATACATCCGCCTCTGAGTCTTTGGTGAACTTTCAATCTAAGTATCCGCTTTCTTCCTTTTGCTGGAAAGAAACTAAGAATACAAGCAGTTAGTCGCCGGCTTCACTCCCACAGCAAGTTCTAGTTTTCTAAGCAGGGCTCTGGCGCCAGTTCCACTGGACTCCAGTTATTGAGATAGCTCTTAACGATGGTGATTTCTGTTTTCTGTCTTTCACACAGACCTTACTCAAGTGGCATTTTGGTAGAACACAAGGAAATGCAAGGAATCAAAAGTAACGTAATGGAAGGTGGCAAACCGCAATAAAATAGGAAGATCATCAGTCAAGAAAGACCAGTGGTGGAGAGTAAGTGTGGCGTGTTAAGAACCAATTGAGATGTAAACAGAAAAGCAGAGGCTGGGTCAGTGAAAAGAAATCATGGTTTCTTTCCCTTAGGCCCTGCTCTTATTTTCAAACCGGGCTGCTAGCCCACGGAAGAGATACAATACCTTGAAAAGGACTTTCATGGGCTTTTCAGGTTGCATGTGTGGTATACAAGTTGACTCACAGGTAGTTCAAAAAATCATGCAAGAACAGGACCGTGTCTTTTTTTCTTTATCTTGCTGTAAACGGGGGGGGGGGGGGGGTAACAAGTCAGGATTAGGTACATACGTACGTAGTCTGAGAGCAGGTGAAGTTTGGGCCTCCAAGTGGTCCTCGCTTCTCCTGGTCTAGGATCAGGTAGCCCTTAGTGATGTTATGTCCCCGCCCCCCACCCCCCACCCCGACAGTGTCTCGCTACTGCCGAGCCCTCTCATGGTATTGTGATGAAAGTTCAGGGACCCACTTATGAGTGAGATTACGTGGTATTCAGGTCTCCGTTTCTGTGATAGATCACTGAGAGGGATGGGCTCTAAATCCATCCAAGTTGCTGGGCCCAGGTGATCCTTCTGCCTCAGCTTTCTAAGTAGCTGGAACCACAGGCACATGCCATGCTAATTTTTTGATTTATTGTAGAGATGAGGTCTCACCATGTTGCTCAGGCTGTCCTCTCACCTCCGCCTCCCAAAGTGCCGGGAGTACTAGCATAAGCCACCATGCCCGGCATCTAACATACATTTTTTAAAGTGAATCTTTGCGAAGTCTGAACTCATACAAGTTCCCTTTCTCACCATTTTAAGCCAACATTGGCTGTTTAAAACTAAACCTGTTTTTTTCCTTGGCACAAAAGAGACTTCATGTGGCCTCATCATTTCACCCTAGGCTTCCTTATCCAAGCAACCCCACTTAAAGGCCAATGGTATTTGTCAGGTCTGCAGCTACATCAAATCTGGATGGAACGTTTTTGGATAGGGTCAAGTGAAACTACAGTATGTTTGAGTATAGAAGATAACGTCAGCATAGGAAGCACTTAAGTCTTATAGTTATGAAAATATTGGGTTTTTTTCCACCTGTCTTTACGTATATGCATGTGTGCATAGATTCATTATTTGTGTGCCTTAATACGTGAGCTTACGGCACAGACTTATGGCCATGAGTCATGGTTCAATCTGTCAGCAGGTCTGATAACCCCCTCACACTGATTTCTTTACCCTTGGACAATCTCCTCACCACTCCCTTGAAGCTATTTGATCACCACCAACTTGCTTTTAGGCAAATTCAGTTTTTTTTCACTTTTTAACCTCAATATTCCATTTTTTTTTCCTCTTAAAATTCGGGAAATAGGCCATGCGTGATGGCTCACGCCTATAATCCTAGCACTTTGGGAGACCGAGGTGAAAGGATTGCCTGGGCTCACAGGTTCGAGCCCAGCTGGGCAACCTGGCAAGACCCCATCTCTACAATAAATCAAAAAATTAGCCGGGCGTGGTAGCGCTCACCTGTAGTTCCAGCTACTTGGAAGGCAGAGGTGGAAGGATCACCGGAGCCCAGCAGGTTGAGGCTGTAGTGGCCAGGAGCGTGCCAATGCACTCCAGCCTGGGCAACAGAGTGAGACTCCAACTCAAAAAAAAAAAAAGAAAAAAATTAAAATATGCACCAAATTCACAATGCTTAAGAGATAGCAAGTATAGAAAAGAGAGAGTGAAACCTAAGTCTTCCTCCTGTTCTGAGGAACATTTTTAATGACTGCATAATTGTGTATCAGAAGGAAGTACCGTACCTTATCCAGGTTGCGCATCTCTAATCTGAAAGATCCAGAATCTGAAAACTTTTTTGAGTGCCGACACAGTGTTCAAGTGAAACGCTCCCTGAATCACCTTGGATTTCAGATTTTTGGATTAGGAATGCTTAACCAGCATAATGCAAATATCCCCAAACCTGAAACACTTCTGGTCCCGAGCATTTTAGGTAAGGGATACCCAACCTGTCTCATTTTAAACCCATCTTCAGTTGTTAACATTTTCTGTGCAGGTTTGTTGTTCTCATTGTCTGCCTGGAGGTTTGTTTTTGCTATTTATAAACACCAACTGAACAGAACTGTAGAAAGAACTTTAGGTCAACCTTGATTTTTTTTTTTAAGGATGTATTTCTTGAATCTTCTTCCTTTCCTTCCACCCATTCTGGTTTTCTCTGGCCTTTCTTCATCTTCTCTCCTGCCTCCAAATGCATTCACCACACAAGCCTCAACCGGTGCGTTTGACTTGACTCACCACTTCTGAATGCTTTCAGGATCAGCACTCATCCCTGTTCTTCCCTGTATTCTCTGTCTTTCCAGGTGCCGTCCCTGAAAGACCACATCCAGGAGATAAATCCTTCTCTTTCTTTCCTTTCTCTTTATTCTCATTATTTTCAGCCGAGTCATCTATTTTAAACCTTTGAGCTTCAGAAGATTTAATCTGAATAATCCTGCAGCTAAAAAGCTTTGAAAACGCTACGTTAAAGGCCCCATAGCATGGCCTCTAAGCTTCACTGACAAAAAGACAAAAAAGGGAGCTGGGGTAATGTCTGGAGTCAGAATGGGACTGGGTTAAAGCTATTGGTGGTGATTTTGAGTATTACTGTCAAGTTGCTATTTTAGGCATGGGTTTTGGCTCCAATAGATAAAAGTATTTCTCTATCTCCTTAAAAGTTATTAAAACCCATATACAGAAGTTTCTTTGGTTTTAAAATCTCTAAGAATTCTGGACCGTCTGGGTCTCAAAATATCAACCAAATATACACATTAATTCTTCTTGATCATGTTCTATATTCTCTAAGTATGAAGGGGGACCCAAAAACCCTGGTTTAATGTGTACAAAATTGTGCATTTATCCTTACAAGTTTAAACTTTGGTCACCTTCCAAGGACTCTGATACAACACCTATCGAGACGCTTTTTCCACTGCTCAAAACAGTTTTTGAACCCGTCAATTTTGATGCCCTTTTAGTGCTTCTGCCTTTTTGTTTCACCTCTTTCACATCGGCAAAACATTTTCCTTTTTTATCTGACTTTTTTCATCCAAGGAAACCAAAAGCAGTTCCTTGGGGTGAGAGAGAGTGAAGAGGGAGGGTGGGGCACCGGGGGGTCGTGCCTTTCTTGGTCAAAAACTGCTGAACACTCAGTGTGGTGTGTGCAGGTGCATTGTTGTAGTGGAAGAACCAGTCACCTGTTTGCCACAACTCATGACATTTCTTCTGCAAATCATGATGCACCATTCTCAAAACTTCCAGGTAAAAACTTTGGTTGACCATCTGATCCAGAGGAAGAAGTTCTTAGTGTACTATAAGGGGCTTGCCCTCTGAAACATAATTCCGGGGTTTTTTTGGGTACTCCCCTCGTATTACGAAAAATATAGTTCCTATTTATATATTTCATTATTGGGGGAAATGATAGAACTAAATTAGATTTTTGAGAACAGCGGTGCTTGCATTGTAATGTTTAACAGAGAGACAGCATCAAGATAACATCAAGCTTTTCTTTTCACCTTTTTTTGCAGGGATGGAAAATAAAGGAAGCAGCATTTTATCCGTGTGTATCTCAGCAGTTCTTCTTGAAATTTAACTATAAGTATGACTGCTCTCTCTTCAGAGAACTGCTCTTTTCAGTACCAGTTCCATCAAACAAACCAGCCCCTAGATTTTAACTGCCTGCTGTTCTTAATCGTACTTGGGAAAATATTACTAAATATCCTCACATTAGGAATGAGAAGAAAAAACACCCATCAAAACTTCATGGAATACTTTTGCATTTCGCTAGCGTTTGTCGATCTTTTGCTTTTGGTAAACATTTCCATCATATCCTATTTCAGAGACTTTGTACTTCTAGGCATTAGGTTTACTAAATACCACATCTGCCTGCTGACTCAAATTATTTCCTTCACTTACGGCTTTCTGCATTATCCAGTGTTCCTGATAGCTTGTTTAGATTACTGCGTGCACGTCTCTAAAACCACCAAGCTTTCATTTAAGTGTCAGAAATTATTTTATTTATTTGCAGTAACGTTAATCTGGATTTCAGTCTTCACTTATGTTTTGGGCGATCCAGCTATCTACCAAAGCCTGCAGGCCCAGAATGTTTATTCTTATCACTGCCCTTTCTATGTCAGCATTCAGAGTTACTGGCTGTCAGTCTTCATGGTGATGACTTTATTGATTGCTTTTATAGCCTCCTGGTCAGAGGTCATTACCTTAGTCCAGGCTATCAGGGTAACTTCTTACATGAATGAAACTATTTTGTATTTTCCTTTTTCATCCCACTCGAGTTATACCATGAGGTCTAAAAAAACCCTCTTGTCCAAGCTCCTTGTCTGCTTTCTCGGTACCTGGTTACCCTTTGTAGTACTCCAGGGGATCATTCTTTTACTTCAAGTACAGATCCCAGCATACATCGAGATGAACATTCCGTGGCTGTACTTTGTCAACAGTTTTCTCGTGGCTGCAGTGTATTGGTTTAACGATCACAAGCTTAACTTAAAAGACATCGCATTACCTCTGGATCCGTTTGTCAATTGGAAGTGCTGCTTCCTTCCACTTACAATTCCTACTCTTGAGAAAATGGAAAAGCCTATATCAATAACAATTTGTTAATAGATTGCCATGTTGAAACTAATTGAAACTTACAGTTGTAATAAGAGTCATAGTTTTACATCGAAGTGAACTCAGGGCATAGTAAAAAACAGGAACTGAACTGGAGCTTTCCCCCTTAGCTTTTGTACCTTTATAGAATGTGTCTTTTGGGGCTATGATGCTATTTATTAAAGTGTTTTCTTTTAAAAGCAAAATAATTCCAAGATGTGTTTATAACTGTTCGGGGACACTGTATATTGCAAATATTAGCTTGTCATTAACACAAAAGTGAAATGTAAAGTAAACATTTGGCCATACTGATGTTTGTGTTACCCAAAAAACTACTGGAATGCAAACTTATGTGAATTTGAAATTTAATTGCCAACTTTAAGCCATGAGCATAAATAAACATTTTTATCAAATTCAGAGCAAGAAAATCAAAACTGTCCTTAAAATTATTTGCCATAAACTTCAATGTAAGGGAAAGATGAGCTCATTTTAAATTTAGCTACTTCAGCTGGGCACAGTGGTTCATGCCTGTAATCCCAGCACTTTCAGAGGCCAAGGTAGAGCCGGGCTCGGTGGCTCAGCCTGTAATCCCGCGCTTTGGGAGGCTGAGGTGAGTGGATTGCCTGAGCCCGCGGGTTTGAGACCTGCCTGGGCAACTTGGCGAGACCTCATCTCTACAATAAATAAAAAAATCAGCCAGGCATCGTAGAGCATGCCTGTAATTCTGGCTACTCAGAAGGCTGAGGTGGAAGGATCGCCGGAGCCCACTGGGTCGAGGCTGCAGTGGCCGGGAGCAGCTACTGCACTCTAGTCTGGGCCACAGAGTGAGACTCTAATTCAAAAAAAAAAAAAAAGGCCAAGGTGGGAGGACAGATTGAGCCCAGGAGTTTGAAACCAGCCTGGGCAACATAGTGTTAGTGTATTGGTTGACACCTCATCTCCACAAACAAAAATTAGCCAGGTATGGTGGCGCACATCTGTAGTCCCAGCAACTTGGGAGGCTGAGGCAGAAGGATCACCTGAACCCAGAAGGTTGAGGCCGCAGCGAACTGTGATTGCACCACTGGACTCCAGCCTGGGTGACAGAGCAAGACCCCAGCTCAAAAAAACAAACATAAATTTATAGCTAATTTTAAAAATTGTGCCTCTATGTATTTTCTGTTATTAATGCCAATGTTCCTAGAAAAGTTTTAGCTGCTTACCTTATGGAAGTGAGGGTAGTGACGAGGTCTCTGTGACCTACCAGGTTCATTTTCAGTTACAACATGTTACATACTTCAATGCCAAGTAGTAATCACATTAGCAATGTATTGTGCTATAAAAGTACAGTAGGGTTTCTTATCCTTGGCACAAGTGACTTTTGGGGTTGGACAATTTTTTGTGGGGCCCACCCTGCACACTGCTCACTATGCCAAGAGCATCTCTATCCCCAGCAGGAGCAATCAGAAATGTCAAACTTCCCCTGGTGAAGCACAACTACCCTACTGAAGAACCACGGAGTAAAGCAACCTGAGTGGCAGAATCATCTGAATCATCTGAAGTCACTTCAGGAATTAAGCTACGTAGATGTTTTGATCACCATTTGCTAATACTAATATATGCTGCATGACCCTAAGCCTAGCGTCTTCTAAATTGGTGGCTTTTAATTTTTTGACATTTACAGTAAGATATTTTCTGTATCATGACCCATATAGGCTTATATGACGTGTTTATGTCATAACAATACTTCCTTACATATTATGCACAGATGTTTTATAGTATCGTTTTTTATGCTGGCTGTGATCCACTAAGTTAATGATCCACAAATGAGTTACTTCCCGTTATTGGAAAAATTTCCTAAAACATGTGCTATGAAGCAGTAATACTAGCTAAGATTTAGGAAGTGCTTCCTGTGTGCCAGGCACTGGCTTAAGTGTTTTATATGCAGCAACTGATTTAATCCTCTCAATTCTGATGGGTGCCGTTATTACCCTCTTCTTACAGATGAGGAATTTAAAACATCGAAATGAAGATACACAACTACTCACTGGAGACACTAGGATTCAAACCCAGAAGTCTGGCTCTGAATTCATGCTCATTCTACCAATGTGACACTGCCCTTCACTGGTCCCATCCTTGTTCTCAAAAGAATGGTTTGGGCTGGGTGTGGTGGCTCATGCCTGTAATTCCAGCACTTTGAGAGGCCGAGGTGAGAGGACTGCCTGAGCCAGCCTGGGCAACTTGGCAAGACCTCATCTCTATGATAAATCAAAAAACTAGCCGGGCATGGTAGCGCACACCTGTAGTTCCAGCTACTTGGAAGGCGGAGGCAGAAGGATCGCCGAAGCCAAGGTCGACACTGGGGAGGCCATGAGCGTGCCACTACATCCTGGTCTGGGTGATGGAGTGAGACTCCAACTCAAAAAAAAAAAAAAAAAAAGAATGGTTTGTTTCAGAGTCAAATGTGACGATTGTTTACTAATTGTTTCTTTTTTGAGTCAGAGTCTCACTCTGTTGCCCAGGCTGGTGTACAGTGGCATGATCACAGCTACAGCCTTGACATGCTGGGCTCAGGCGATCCTTCTGCCTCAGCCTTCCAAGTACCAGATACTACAGGTGTGGGCCACCATGCCTGGCTAATTTTTTTTTTTTTTTTTTTTTATTGTAGAGAGGAGGTCTGGCCATGTTGCCCAGACTGGTCTCAAACTCCTGGGCTTGGGCAACCCTCTTGCTTTGGGCTCCCAAAGTACCGGATTACAAGCGTGAGCCATTGCACCTGACCCTAATTATTTTTCACTTAAAAATGTACAACTATATAGCCGGGCGCAGTGGCTCATGCCTGTAATTCCAGCACTTTGGGAGGTGGAGGCGAGAGGATTACCTGAGCTCATGGGTTTGAGACCAGCCTGAGCAATATGGCGAGACCTCGTCTCTATAGTAAATCAAAAAATCAGCCAAGTGTGGTGGCGCACATCTGTGGTTCCAGCTACTTGGAAGGCTGAGGTAGAAGGATCATCTGAGCCCAGCAGGTCGAGGCTGCGGTAACTGTGAGTGTGCCACTGCACTTGAGCCTGGTGACAGAGTGAGACTCCGACCCAAAAAGAAAAGAAAACATGTGCCTATGAGCATCTTAAGGCTTTGAGGTCCTATAGTGAAGAAGAAAGCCATTCATAGGATCACATGATTTTTTTAGTTAGCATCAGCTACCTAAAAAGACAAGTTGGGAAATGCTGCTATAGAATTAGCAAACCTTTCAGTTGTAAGTAATACAAACCCAACCTGTGCCATTCTAAGAAAAGCTGGGTCTTGGAAAGACACAGTGGAAAGCCGCCAGGAGAATCTCTCCGGGATGTCAGCATCCATTTCATCCATATAGTTATTCTGGCTGCCAACAGCTCAGGTATTTCACTGTTCCAACTTAAAGCATCTCCTAGCAACAAATGTAACGACCCAGGATATGGCTGTTTAATTTGACTCAAATCCGATGTCCACCCTATGATTAGGTCTGTTAACAGAAGACAATGCAGAGGAGAGAAATAACCACTGTAATGGGGAGTATAATATTCAAAAATATTTAGAGAAAACTGTAATAAAAGTCACATTTTTTTTTTTGTGAGATGGAGTCTCAATCCGTGGCCCAGGCTGGAGTGCAGTGGCAGGCTCACAACCACCCCAGCGTCGACCTGCTGGGCTCTGGCGGTCCTTCCATCTCAGCCTTCCAAGCAGCCAGAACCACAGGTGTGTGCTATCACGCCCAGCTAATTTTTTTGAATTATGGTAGAGACGATGTCTCGTCAGGTTGCCTGGGCTGGCCTCGAATCCATGGCCTCAGACAATCCACTCGCCTCGGCCTCCCAAAGTGCTGGGATGACAGGCTGAGCCACTGAGCCTGGCCCACATTGTTCTATGAAAACCAAATGCATAGAGAAAACTGTGTCCAAAGCTTAGTACAAATAGGCCTATGTTCAAGGGAACAACAGGGAATGCTAAACAGTTGAGAACACCTGAACGCTCTTCTCATTCTTCGTGTTACTTTTCCCCATGAATGTACCACTTTCTAACTGGCCATGAGACTGGAATATTTAAAAATATTTTGAACTTAATTAGGAAAGATTTATACTCTCTTTGCAGATTTTAAATCAGGAGGGCTTTGTTTAGTTTTTGAGTTGAGATCTCACTCTGTTATCCAGGCTGGAGTGCAGTGGCACGATCTCCTGAGCTCAGGCGATGCTCCTGCCTTAGCCTCCTGAGTAGCTGGGAGACTACAGACACACGCCACTGTGTCCAGTGATTTTTTGTAGAGACAAGGTCTCCCTCTGTGGCTCAGGCTGGTAAGTCAGGAGACTGTGTATTTCTCGCCTCTCATTAAGCTTCTGTTTGACGGATTCCCCATGCCTCATAAGCTTAAAGAGAAAAAAAGTATCCAACAGACTAGCCAAATGGAAGAGGCTTTTATTTGTTAGGAAATGAACTTACAGCTGGTCTACAATATATTATTGTAATATAAACAATATAAATAAATGATCCTGTAGGCCCACAAGTCTTCCATCCAGACCCACACGAAGCAATGTTACAACAACATTCTATATGAAAATGTGCAGGTAACAAAGGTGCAATTACAAGCAAGTTTAAGCAGCAGAGTATAAGGTGCTTCACTTTAACAGTTAATGTTGCCATCGACGAACATCTGAATGCTCCATTTTACTTCACCGAATACAGACACACAAACAGGAAAATCTAAAATTCATACACATGCTACTTGTTAATATGAAAGTGCTTTCTTTTTTAAAAAAATACACCAAATGGACACTTTTTACATAGATCAGGTGTGCTCTTATAATGCAAAATTAACTTCATTTTTCAGGTTATACATTTTCATACTGCAGCTATCAACACCAACCTAGGAACTCTAATGCTAAGAATGCTAAAACTATTTCATTTCCTGTAAGGAGGACTCTAATACAATATCCAATGTAAAGAATACATCTATATATAATCTTAACATTTGTTTTCTGTAAAGATAAAAAATGTTTTCTTTCCCCTTGGTGACACTTTGTTCATCCTGGGCATTTTTTGAGGCCTTAATAATATAGAAGTCCTATTTTAGAACAACAGGGGAACCAAAAGGAGGAATTTTTAAAAAGTAGTTAACATGCGCTTGAAGCATCAAAAAAATAAAAAAATTAAAAAGCCAGTTTATCACAACAGTTTGCCTTGGTTAAAATTAACACCACAATTTTTAATAGGCAAGAAGACAGAAAATATGAACGTAACTCAGAACTCTGAAATGCCTGCCCACCCCCACTGTCAGAGTCCGCCCCAGCTACTTCATTCACCTCAAGAATAATCCTGACTTTGAGAATAGTCTGACTTTACTGATTGACTGACTTTCTTTTCCCTTATTAGAAAAACAAAAAGACCATGCTTTTGAATGAAGTGATTGAGAATCTAGTTTAAACAATTTATGCATCCAAAATCCTATCATCTTTGCACATTCAGTTGATTTTGTAAAATTTAAGTATGTACAAACAGTACTTATGTAACAGATATTTTAAGAGTATAAAATATTTGAAAAATCAGGTACACTTTGAAAATTAAAACAACTTTAAAAGTATTCTTTAACCAGTACCATAGAAACAATTTTTAACATGGAACAATTTTTTAAAACTCAGATTATCTGCCTACTTAGATGTCGCTATTCCTGTTTTCAAGATTTCAAGTTTCCTGTTTGAAAGATTCTGATCCAATGCTTTATTTGGACATCTTCCTGCTTTAAAAAGCTATAACTATGATGCACAAAAATTTTTTTTTATATCACATACTTTCATTTTGTACCTTTATGGTGAATCTTAGTATCAACTGAGATTAATATTTAAAGCTGTGTCAATAGGAATTACAGTGTGATTCACAGAATCCCAGAGTGACATGGAAAGGACTTTTACCCAATTAGTAATTCTTGGGCCAGGCGCAGTTGCTCATGCCGGTAATCCAAGCACTCTGGGAGACTGGAGTTTGAGACCAGTCTGGGCAACAAAGTGAGACCCCATCTCTACAAAAAGCTTTCAAAGATAGTAATAATCAGTTCTCCCACCTATTCAATGTTTAGTCCCCAAACACTTTGTCAATTCAAGCATGAAACTGCTTTATGTTTATCAGTTCACCCTTTCAAAAGACACCCTTTTACTATGCAATATATGTGCTTTCTATTACTTATTCTTACACATCTTTAAAAGATGGATATTTGTGATAGCCTTAGAATACAATAACATTCATTTTGTATAATCTCTTTTGCTTTAAAAACAACAACAAAAAATAAACAAGCCTTGTTCTAGCAATCTTAGATTTTTTGGTTTTAGAAAGTTGCTACACTATCAGTAATGGGTAAAAAGCTTTTGTAGTTAAAAATGTATACAATCAACACCAGCTGTTTTTGTTCTGCCACACACCCTGTATAGCTATAACTCTGGAATAGAGTCAAGTGTCAAAATAATGCTGTGAAATATGGGCTGTCCCAACAGTCTCAAAATGTAAGTCTTTAATGTTAAGTTCCCCTAATTTTATAACTTAATCACATATGTGGTACACTGATGACTTTAGTATGTGAAATGTGTTACAGGTATATGATATGATTTATTCAGACTCTTTATATGTCATCTAGCTTAATCCTCTACCCAATGCCTAAAATAAATTCCCTCAGTTCCAAGTTTACAGTCTGTACATTAAGTAGTAATAATTATGTCCATATTATTCATGCCACAGTGAATTTTTTTCAGAAAGATTTTACTTATCACTAGTTCTTGGAGTCATGTACACTGCACACTGCACATATATGTGTTCAAATTATTTGCTAAGTGAATGAAAAGTACATGAATGACAATATTCATAAACGTTCACATATTCAGTGGTTAATCACTAAGTAGCATTTAAGAAAAATGTCCCCACTTGCTTATGTGTGAATTTTCTGCCTTAATCCTTAGAGGAACAAAAACTGTAGGTGACCCAGGAAATGGATGCTTCATAAATTATCTTTCAGCAAAAGCTCTTAAATATGAAATGAACCTTTAAAAAGGGAAACAGAAGTGGGAGCAGCTTTTAAAATACCCATTATGTGGCCTAGAATTATAATTTCAGAGCTAGGAGGTACCCTAAAGATTACTTAAGTCAAAGTCAACATCTGAGTAGTATAGTCACCATACTGTATGTTTGGAAGAGGTTAAAAGCCAAGTAACTGCCCAACATGTCACACACCGCTCACAAACCAACTGAAATTAGAACCCCAGTCTCTAGACCAATGTATTTTACCTTAACTTACTGTGTTAGTTCATTATTTACTACTGAAACAGATTACTTACTCATTACTTAATACTGCTCAAAACAAAGACAAAATATTTAAGACGAGCACTCCAAGCAAAAATTTAAACACTGAACACTTGTTTTACTCGAGGCAAGACTAAAAAGGTCTTCTTTCTAAAAGAGGTGGATGTTTATTTTACCAATGACCAAAAGCCATACCACTCTCTAATAAGCATCAACTTTTTCATCATCACCAATTAAAACTCCACGAAACAGATTTAACGCTGGCGATATTCCATAAGACATAACCTTTAGGCTAGTAAACAATGGCAACCACCAAGCCTCAAGAGGATTACTGGAGTCAATTTAAACAAGTGGTCTAAAAGAACTTGCTACCTTACTACTCCTATGTTTAAAGTGCACTATGCCAGGCTGCCATCACAGTGTTTAAAACCACACTGATTTTGTTTCCAAATTAAGATTCTTTTGTTACTATGCAGCTTTTAAACAACACATTTTGTTTTCTTTCTAGGGATTCGTACTGAACTTCATCAATATAACTGAGAACTCGAGTTGTACCTTTGAAAGGCAGTAGAAAGAAACATTCTTCTAAAGAAAGATTTAGCCTGAACCTCACTTTGTACCTCTTCTCTAACATTTCAGGTTAAAGTTGTCATCTTTAAATAAAGTGAAGTTTCCAGAACCTATAAAAAGGGAAAAAATAAAACCTCTCCCAAAAGGTCTCTTAAGCATGACATGTGGGAAGGTATATGCATGTGTGAGCAGACGGAGAGCTTGGGTTAGAGAAGATGTGCTCAGATCTGAAACGGAGGGCAAGAGACTCCCTTTTAATGTATGTTTATTAAAGGGAAGGTTCACAGAAAGTCAAAGCTTTTCACTGGAATATGTTGGTAATAATTATATCTGTATTAGTCTTTACAATTTTCAAAAAAGCCTTCTCATGGTATAATTTTAAAATGGATACATATGTTGTAAAAAACAATATGTAAAACTGAAAATTCTTAAAAATTTAGGAAATTCTTTTTCCAAAGAGAGTAATTTAATTTTAAACTTTTATTGAAGAAATGTTGTATTGCCGCTATGAAGGGAACTATATAGTGATACATTTTATGAACTTCTAACAAAAGAGGAATATCTTCCCAAAGAGTTTTTTTAAAGACATATAGCTTAACAAGTTGAAATTAAATTTAGTAAGATTGCATATTTACTTTTCCTAATACTGTGTTTGTGCTTACTTAAACTGAATCACAATCTTTGAGATGAAATAAAAATCTCTAAATAGGGCCAGGTACAGTGGCTCACACCTGTAATCCCAGCACTTTGGGAGGCCATGGTAGGAGGACTGCTTGAGCCCAGGAGATCGAGACCTGCCTGGGCAAAGTAAGACCTCATCTCTACAAAAAAAAAAACAACAAACTTTTTAAACAGCTAGCTGGGTGTGGTGGTGGCGCCTGTAGTCCCAGCTACTTGGGAGACTGAGGTTGAAGGATCGCCTGAGTCCAGGAGGTCGAGGCTGCAGTGAGCTGTGATTCAACTCAAAAACAAAAAAAAAAAACAAAAAAAACTCTGAACAGATTTATAAAATACTAATATTGATGAATGTGGGTAAACAGGTTCATTTCATGATCCATGCTGCTGTGCACCAAAGAAACAGAGGTAGCCTTGTGTTTACTGAAATCTAGACTGGTAAAGAGAAACGTACAGCCGTTAGTTACCCAACTGTTAGACTGAGATACGACCTAACAAATAAAATGCTATTTTAAAACGCATTTCTTGGTCGAGTGCTGTGGCTCATGCCTGTAATTCCAGCACTTTGGGAGGCCGAGGAAGGAGGATCAGTTGAGCCCAGGAGTTTAAGACCAGTCTAGGCAACACAGCAAGATACTGTCTCTACAAAAATTTAAGAAAAACTTGCTAGGTGTGTTGGCACATGCCTACAGTCCCAGCACCTTGGGAGGCTGAGGCAGAAGGATCACTTGAGCCCAGGAGGTTGAGGCCATGGAGAGCCACGATTGTGCCACTGCACTCCAGCCTGGGCAACAGTGTGAGACTCCAACTCAGGAGGAGAAAAATGCTTTTCTTTTTAACAATCTACAGGATTGAGTCAACTGTGGTATCTGAAAATAGAAACTCAGTAATTCTGACAACTCAATTATGACAACCTTTGAATTTTTAACAAACATTTTCCAACTATAACAGTTGTCACCTTTTTCAGAAATCAAAAATCACAAACTTATGTATCATTGGAACTATTACTATCCACATTCCTAAGCCCAAGGTCACAGGATAGAGAGTGAAAGAAGAGAGTCTGATTACAGGTAAATCTTGACATATAAAAACTATAACCTGTTTATTGCTACAGCTAGGAACAGCAATTACAATTTATTATTTTGAACCATGGAAGAAAGTCACATTTATACTAAATGTCTTCACTTTATTAACTGTGGTATTTTCTTGGGTCTGCTTTCCCTCCTACTCATCTCCTTCTCCACTTCCCCATCTTCTCCCAGGAAATCTTTCTTCTCCAGTGCCCAGCTAGTTCCATACGTGGTGTACAAGAAATGAAAGAAACATTTTACATAGATGGGCCAGTTTCCACTGCCCAAAGGTTGCACTGACACATGACACTCAGGGCCTGCCCAGCTGCCTCCCTCCCTAAAATCAGCCTTCACACAAAATCCTCTTTCAGGATTTTCAGGCAAGTATCTCTCTGAGAAGAAAGTCTTCCTGCAGTTTTCTTTATTTTATTTTATTTTTTAATTTTTTTTGAGTCGGAGTCTCACTCTGTCGCCCAGACTGGAGTACAGTGGCCGCTCCTGGCCACTGCAGCCTCGACCTGCTGTGCTCCGGCGATCCTTCCACCTCAGCCTTCCGAGTACCCGGAATTACAGACGTGAGCTACCACACCCAGCTGATTTTTTGATTTATTGTAGAGATGAGGTCTCGCCAAGTAGCCCAGGCAGGTCTCGAACCCGCGGGCTCAGGCAATCCACTCACCTCAGCCTCCTAAAGCACGGGATTACAGGCTGAGCCACCGAGCCCGGCTTCCTGCAGTTTTCTTAAAGCTGGAAGAGGCCCTAGGGGAGGTGGTGAGGTGAGGTTGGTTCACACCACTGACTACTGTTCAATGCCTGTTGGCTGCATGTATTCCTGCAATTCACCAAGATAAGACTCTTCAGACCATAAAATACAACCAGTCTGTTTTGGCTGAAAATATATCTTTAAACATTTTAACAGTGTGTCCAGTCAGTTTCATCCACTGGATATGGTTGTGAGGTCAGTGTCATTCACATACATCACAAACTTGAAAGAATTCTTTATTCTTTCAAAAACTGTTTATACACATTTAATATAGGCATATGGTCTAAGACTATACACCTATATTGCAACCCTTCCATACTTGGGCCAACAGTGGTACCCAAAGCCTGAAGTTATAAATAATGGACTTTAAGACATTTAATTAACAAGCCAGTGAGAGATGGAGCACTACAACAGATTTCAATCCAAGACTCGTATTTGTGTATATATTCCGATTATAATTTTATACTTGATATATAAAGATTAGCTATGTCAAAATTACTCAAAGGCATGGTCACAATAATACTTGATTCACACATTTCTAAGTGTTTCAACATACAAAAATAAGCAGTGAAATACCTCATAAAATAATTTATATTTTAAACTAGGTAAAAGGCCAAGGGCAGTGACCTATAATCCCAGTCCTTTGGGAAGCTGAGAAAGGAGAATCGCTTGAGGCCAGGAGTTCCAGACCAGCCTGAGCAACACAAGACCCTGTCTCTTAAAAAAAAAAAAAATTAACTCTGTTTTAAACGAAATAAAACACGAATATTCACTTTGAAAGTGCAAAACTATGTTCAGTATCAGAGTGGGCTAAGTTAAGAAGGATGACGTGTCTCCTTGTCTGCCTCTTTCCCGTTCTCAAGCTTTTTCACACCATTTCTTTCTCTTATTCCACCTTATTTACTCTTGGATGACAACTCTTAAACTGTGCCAAAAAAAAAAAAAAAAAAAAAGTTCTGTTTAGAGCATTCAACAGCAAATTAAAAGTAACATCAGGGAAATAGTTATACGCCACCAAAAAGTGACAGGTTTAGGACAACACTGTCTCATGCTATAGTGATTATCCAAAGCTGCATAGCTGTGTCTTACACACGCCTACACAAGACTTGATGAATATCAACGTCATAAAAAAAATAACTTTTACAAACCAGCCAACTCAGTTGTTTAACGTTCCTAGGAACACAAGGCTTAAAGCAAATAAAATTTCAAACTTATGGTTTTTTTCCCAATGAGAAAAGAGTGCAACAGTTTAAAGAAGTCAGAAAAAGAAATCTTAGGTAGCAAAAATAGGAAGACCATCCCATGTTCCCTTTCTGCTTGTTATTACCTCCCCCATCAAAATCTTAAAACAATTAGTAGTCATATGAAAGGAAATGAAAATAATCATATTCTCTCAGGCTATGTCATGCTGAAGCTGTGCTTAAAGCTTAGGAGAGAGGTGAACTCCCGATATTAGCTATATGTCTATTATATATAACTGAAGTTTTGAAATTAAGATCACTAAGTCACCTGCATCAATGGGAGAACTACCAATTGAGGGCAAAGGAGCCATCTCCAAATAAAACAACTTGCATGAAAACAGCAGGTGCACTTTCTGGGCATGTTCTGAGTAGGGGACAACAGAAGGTCTGAACTCGATTTAAGATTCAAGGATGTTCTCCAACTGAAATGCTCTTGCAAGCCCCTTCCTGAACACTTCAGACAGTGCTAGGCATAGAGGCTTCCAGTAAGTACAGAAGGAATGACTGAGGAGATGGAGTGAAAAAAAGGAAAATCTACAGAACAGTTCAAAATTCATACCTCAAAGGCCATAGATAATAGGATTATGGGAGGTGATCATTATTGCTAGAGGAGTCTGTCCCCAAATAATAAATTTTAGATTAAGTGTGGATAATCTATGAGAAGTTTTAATTCCAGGGGAGATTTTCCTTTATGCTGCCTTCCCTCCTACTGAGGGCTCTCTCTCAATAATGCTTAGCCTGTATCTGTTTTCTGAAATGGCATGATGAGAGGAAAAGTAAAGCCCGTGACAACTCTGTCACAATGATTAACTGCTAATACATGAAAACTGATCACAGAGTACCTAACTTTCCTTGAAACTTCAATCCCATAAGTAAAAATGTGATATAAAGAAATATGTAACATAGACTACAAGCTATTGTAGGTCTGGAATATGAGCCTTATATTATATTACATATTCTAATTCTACTCATAACTATCAGTAAACATCTTTTTTTAAAACATTACTACACAAAGAATCCCACAAAGCATACATTCAAACAAGAGGCATCTAAAGATTAAAAAAATTACCCGCTGTATTTCTGTATAAAAATAATCAACATTCTTTAATGTACACAAAGCCAAAAGATAAATATAACATCTGTGATGTCTTCAGTGACATCTTTAGTCTTCTACTAGCTCAACACAATCTCTTCAAAAAGAGCAATGAAAATGACTGAAACTCAGACTCTTTTTTCCTGCTTACTCAACTCTCGCAAATATCCATGTACGTTCCTTCAATTATTAAAATATCTCAATCATGTGGTAAAGATAAGATATAGGAAAATATTAAAACAAAACCTTCATAATCTTCTCAAATAAAATTTTTCACGTCCAGGACTATAAAGCTCTCAGGGCTCCCAGAAACAATTTTGTTTCAGTGTCACATAATTCTACAGAACACTGTTCAGTGAAAGGTTTTGCTTTATATTTCCCCACCCCCTAAAACATGTGCATAACAAAATTAAATCTGGCCATCCATGAGAAATCACTTGGTAAGTGCTGTGCTGGAAGCACGCAAGGGTTTAGCTAAGGAAAAGATATGTCCATTCTAACTACGCCTAGCATGTTCAACACTAGTAAAAATCTAAAGAGAAACCACGTATCTCCTACAAACTATTTCCTTGGCAGAAAAGGTTCACTGGTTCACAGGTATAATCACATATGCCTTCATCGGTGCAGAGCACAGAGATACGAAAGATAATTAATCTGAATTAGTACTTTCTGAGAGTCAAATTATTTGTATGTTAGTCCTTATTTTATGGGTCAATTTTATGGACTTTTTTTCATTTTCTAGTATGCATAAAACTAGGAAAAATTATTCAGCAGAATATGAACACTATCTGAATAATACTTCTATTGTATATGTACTCCTTCTTATGCCTCATCTTCTAAAATATCCCTTTGGGTAAAACAACATCTGTCACTCATTCTACATCAGAGTTTCTCAGCCTTGGCACCACCAACATTTTAGACCAGATGACTCTTTGTCGGGAGGGCTGTACTGTAGCATTGCAAGATATTTAGAAACATCTCTGCACTATATACCACAGTAGCAACTCCCACCACCCCTGAATCCAAACCCAAGCAGTGACAACAAAAATGTCTCTACTAGACGTTGCCAAATGTCCCGTGGAGGGCAAAGCTCCATTGAGAACCAGTGATCTAAATGTACAAAAACTGAGAGGAAAACTAACTTTTTCAGTCAAACCAAATTCCTACTCAACTTTGAAATAGAAACTAACTCTTCCAACTTCCATTCAAATCAGTATTGTTTATGCTGGAACACAATCTGTTTTTCATAGACAAAGTATTTGTCCAAAAGACTTGTTTTTAAAACGTAAACTGATTTCACTGCATACAACTCTGTCACTGGACTCCTAACATAATGTATCTATCATGACAGCCTTTAGAAGACTAATAGGGTAGAAAAATGTATAAGAAAACAAAATCAAAAGAGGAGAAATGTAAATCATTAAATTACTTTTAAAAGGATTCTTTATATTAATGATAAACATCACCTTTAAAAAATTATCTAGTATAACACATTTCTTTGAAAAATATCATGGCCCTCTATATCAAGTCTTTCAATGTTGCACATAACCTGTAAAATTAATTTCACCAATGTTGGTAAACTGTAAAAATGTCTGATGAATTATTGTATCTCAGAAGACATGTCAGCATTCAATGTGGCGATCCCAATGTAGTGGGTATCCACCACAATAAGTGTAACATTCTAGGCCGACTCAGCCCTTTACCTTACAAGCTTATTTTAGAAGAGTAAATCTGCTGTTTTATCAAGGCCTCTTGTTCCTGTTAAGATTCCTTCAGAGAGTTGATGCGTGCACAGATCTTAAGGGCTGGGCCTAGCTTGATATTCATTGCACTCATGAGATGGTCTTCTTTTAGCAAGAGAAGGGCCTGTCCGTCAATCTCCTGTGCTCTGAACTCATCCGCAATATCCTGGCAGCCTGGAATTTTATCAGAGGAAGGAAGTTAGAATTGAATATGCAACAATGAGGCAATACTCCTAAGAGTCACAGCTAATGCTCTCACTGAGTCTGAGAATCTGAAACACAGGCTTAAAACAAATGAAATGTATTTGTGGTAGTCTTGAGTTCAGTCTTGAAGAAGAGAGTATTTGTGTTCTGAAAATAAGAATTAATTCAAAATCCTGGTAAAGCAATGTGCTTGGAATTCTTGCCGTAAAAATGTACAAAGTGATCAGTCTAGATATAACATTTACTTCATGAAAAGTACTACAATGTTACCGCAAAAGTATGCTACATAACAGGTTTGGGTTAACTATTACCTTATGAACTTATCTTTGTATAATATGCCCTTCACATATATAAGTACAAAGAAATAAAATATAATGTGTTTCCATTTAAATAACAATCTAAGCTGGGTGCGGTGGCTCACACCTGTAATCTCAGCACTGTGGGAGCAGAGGCGAGGGCACTGCCTGAGCCCAGGGGTTCAAGACTAGCCTGAGTAACTTGGCGAGACCTCACCTTGACAATAAGTCAAAAAATTAGTCAGGCGAGGTGGCTAGTTCCAGCTAATTGGAAGGCTGAGGCGGAGGGATTGCCTGAGCCCAGCACATCAAGGCTGTGGTGGCCATGAGTATGCCACTGCACTCCTGCCTGGGCGACAGAGTGAGACTCCAACTCAAAAAATAAAAATAAAATAAAAAACAATCTAGAAATATTTTCTCAATTATCAAGAGTACCACTATCATTATTATTTGTACCTTATTCTCATTTCTGACCTTCAATTGCCAAATGCACTTAAAATATTTTTATTGTTCATGCAAGACAGATCAAATCTCTCAAGATCACATTACCAATCTATTGCACTGTTGCTGAAATATACTGGACTGCCTAACTTGTAATTTCAGCTTCAAATCTTAGCATCACTGAACTTATCTTCACTTATGATAAGAAAACAAATTCTCATTTTGATTATGAGCTTGCGGGTTAATTTCCTGCCACACAACCAATACTGTAGCTCTTGGCCTAAACCAAGTTCTTGGGTAGGTAACAACGCTAGTATCTACTTGAACCTCCAACGTTTTTACTATCTACATTTTGCACATCCGGGTTACTCAATAAACCTCCCCAATAAGGGTAAAGAAACCAATACAGAAGGTAATAAAGAGCCAAGAGAGGAGAGAATACAAAAACATGAAAGTTTTATCCTTAAGAGACAGTAAAATTATAAAATAAATAAGAATACATGTAAAAACTGACTGCTGAAGTTTTTCTATTTTATTCAAATCAGCATTCTAAGGGAAAACACAAAAAAGATAATGAAATATGGAAATGGTTACATTGCACTTTTGGATGCCACAATTCTGTATCATTCTCTTGTTTATATAAGATAAAGAAGTTTCCCTAATAATCCCAGCACCAAGCACAAAGCACTAGAGTTGTAAATACATATATTTATGAATAAATGAAGAACTGAATGAGTGAAGAAAACAAAAATATAATGTGCTACAGAGAGCTATCTGTAAGAGTAATACATTTTCTCCCTGTGTTCAGCAGTGTAGCCATCTTTTCTCTTGGTTGTTTCTTTTCCCAGTCCCTGTTAGTTGTATCTTTAGTTTTCTAGATAGCAGCCAGCTTCTCAGTTTCTATTTTAATAATTTCTCAGACTTTCAAAACTTGACATTTCAATACCCTCTACAAAATGTTATGCTTTTGCTCATTCACCATATAAAAGAAAGATATAGTTGAAATGGGATTACTCACCATAGAAAAGCCCCTTTTCTTTTCCCAGAGGTAGCTCTCAACAAAACTGGGCAGACAAAACTGACTAATCTTGCATCTAGTTGTGACTTCATCCTTCTTTTTATAAAAGAACTAATGTTCTTCTCTCTTCAGTCTTACTTACAAGAACACAGGAAAGAAAAGAAGAGAGAGAAAGACAGGTAGAACTTACTTAGACTCAGAAAACAGGGGCAAGAAGTAATGAGGACCATAAGAGCTACATTTGGGAATAGAAACAAGGAGTTCTCCATGAGGAAGATATATAGTATGTTCGTGTTCCTCTGCATTGTGAGATTCCTCTTCAAATGTCTTCTTGTGGTGGACAGTAAATGTATTGGCAAAACACTAAAGAACAAAAAGTGTTTTGGGAAATAGCATGATCAAACAGAAATGCTTCTAGGTCACAACTTGCTTAAGCCAACCACAAAAAAAGTGTAGTTATATTAGTATAGAAATGAGAAAATAGAATGACTTGAAAAAGAAAAAAAAAAGAAGAAGCAAATATGTTTCCAGAAACTCATCAGAGAAAAACTTATTTTAAAAATAATTTCAAGCGCTCAAGTATATTGAGCTAAAGTTCTGTGAGTTTTTCTGATAATAACATCTACTTCTATAAAATGACTGGAGCCCAGGGACAGAACATAACACACACCAATGAGGCAACCTGTGAGCTCAACTAGCTTCACCTCTCCAGAAGACAGGCAATGCAGCTCCCAGCATGGGCATGGGCTCCCCACAAGGACTCCAACTGAACTTCAAATGTCCAGCCAAACTCAAAACAAAAACACCCTGCACAAAAACTGACTTCAGTAAGGTTGGTGAAAAAATATCACTTGCCACTCAATACTACAGAATAAACAAGTCTCAATACTGGTATTACAAGAATCAGAAAACTGTCTTATTTAAAAAAAATGATTCCTACCTTTTATGTCTACAAAGAAATCAAATCTACTGTGAATTCACAGACCTATAAATGGAGGATAAACTGATCTTTGCAAAAGGCAGTTCATCATATTAAGGAAGAGTCAAAGAAAATAACTGTAGTTAACTGAAAATAAGAATTGCTCCTACAGAGAACTTCTTAGTGTACAAAAATTAGAAAGCAGTCATTTTTCATTCTGGTAACAGCTCTGAGATTTGGATGTACTGCATACAAGCTATAACATAGCCCCAAAAGGACTGTTAACAGCATGGTATACAAAGAGAAGAGAAAACTGGAGGAGTATATATAGGTGCCCTGATTAAAGAGGGAAGAAGCCTATCTTCAACTGGAAAGAAACAAAATATAAGAGATTACAAAAGTTATAAGCATGCGCATTCTTTGAGAAAAGTTTAGGAGTAGACTACTCAGAGAAAACAAACGGCCCTGAATGAGCTGAGAGAGACGCAAAAGGAAACTGTAAAGTCCAAAGGAGCAGAAAGAAATGAACATAAGGCATATTCTGGTAAGAGATTTACCTCAAACTACAGGCATTATTCAGGGAATACTTTTGAGAAATGTGATATAACTTAATCACACAAATTAGCTTGTTATTTGGCCTGTCAAAGCAGTTTGGAAACATTCTCATTTCAACAGTAAGGAAAAAGAGTTATATTAAGAAGGCTCTAAAACAGTAGCAAGCAATTCTAAATTATCAAACAGCAGTCTCCCTTTTATAATATGTAATATTCTCCAAATACCTGACATCAAAATTACGTGTCTAGATGAACTCAATAAGACAAGCATCTCAAGTTATGAGCAATAATAAGAATAAATTGCTTTTTATATTTTAACTCAAATGAAGCAAGAATGAGACAGAGAAATTAGCCTTTGTTCTAATAAACAGCCAAGAGTAGCCACATGGCAAATGGATGCTATAGAAAATTTGCCCTAAAAACAAAAACAAACAAGAAGTATGAATTGATAGAAGAATCAGCACTATTATTTGTTCATTATTTGGGCAACCACTTTCTAAGAATATAAATCAACCCTTCTCCCCAAAGGAAAGACTGCTCCCAAATGAGAAATCAGACTCACAAACAGATCATGTGCCCCACTTGGAAGACTGAGACTACTTCTGAAGAAGATAGAATCAAAGTACAGCTCCCAGGTACGGTATCAGCATAGACTCCAACGTTAATTCTCAAGATAGCTATACTGGTTTAAAATCTAACAATTATTTCACTGGATACTAAAACCATAATTAGTGAAGATTCACCATCCTCTAATGCATCAAGTTGAAAATAGATTCTAAACCCACCTGGTTAGTAATTAACTTAGACCTAAGTTTTCTTAGGCATGTGCTGAAAAATCTTCCCATGAAGAAAGATTCCCCCTTTAAACAACAATACCATCTTTCTTTAAAAGTGAGCATATTTTGCTTTTAAAAAAAAAAAAAAAAAAAAAAAAACTTGCCGGGTGCGGTGACTCAAGCCTGTAATCTCAGTACTTTGGAAGGTCGAGGCCAGAGGACTGCCTGAGCCTGCAGGTTTGCAACCAGCTTAGGCAACATGGTGAGACCTCGTCTCTACAATAAAATAAAATTTTAAAAAATTTAGCTGGGTGTGGTAGCGTGTGCTTATAGTTCTGGCTACTTGGAATGCTGAGGTGGAAGGACCGCCAGAGCCCAGCAGGTCGACACTGGGGAGGCCGTGAGCATGCATGCCACTGCACTCCAGCCTGGGTGACGAAGTGAGATTCCAACTCAAAAAAAAAAACCAACAACAACAACAAAAAACTTATTTAGCATTTCTAGAACAAGATATTGATAAAATAATTTAATAAAATTTCATAGAGTTCTGTGTATGAGGAAAGATGGGTTACAGATTTTTTTCCGCTATTATTTCTAAATATATTTTATTGTATAACAGGTTAGCTATAAGTTTGCTTCTGAGACTTTTAGTTACCTTCATAGAAAGACTAATGAGCAACAATAGCTAATTCATTAGTTTATTAAAATTTGAATAAGTCTGGCAGATGAATTCAAATAGGATATATTCTTCTGGAAAGCTTATATCAAGAGAAACAGTATGATTCACAATAAAACCAAAAAAAAAAGCCATTTTTTAAATCGCATGTTCCATATTCATAAGGTCAAAGTGAGTAAGATTTGCTGATTTAAAAAAAATATTGTCTCAACATATAAAACCAGTGTGGATCTCATCATAAATGAGCAAAGGTATAGCTGTCTCTAGTAACTAGCCCCTTGGAAAAAGTGGATATAAAAGATTATAGCTGTTTTAAGGAAAAAAGAGACTTAAGTTGATGGAAAGAGTATCAAAATGAGAGCTAGAACAGGAAAACATAAATAAGAAAGTTACCCTCAATATTAGAATGAATATCATAACTGAATTTCAGCCATCTGCTTGAAAAATAAAATGTAAGACGGGCCCTTGATGTTCATTTATTGAAAAGAATCAAGGAATGCAGCTTCCTTTAAAGAACTAGCTTGATTTTTTTAAAAAAGAAACCAAAATTTTACCATATTTTAAAAGGTTTTGATTAGCTTTCAAAAATGTAAAAAAATATATATATATAGTCTCTCTTATTTCATTTTTAAAAAGGTTAAATTAGGAAATAAGGAGGAATAGAATAGAAAATAGAAGAGCAGAAAGGAAGAAGTGTCTGATTCAATCTCTCTACTGACCTCTCGAGAGAAATCAGACTGAAGAGAAGAAAGCACCTTTAATATCTTCACCGGCTGAGGTGTCACAGCAGAAGCAGGACTAGTCAGTTTTTATCGACTTGGGGGGTATGAGAAAATACCCAGTTGTTCTGAGGGAATAAGCAAGAGGAAACAGATCACATTTCAATAACAAATGCCATTTAATTTACAAACATACACAGTACTTCTCTAGGCCTTTGGTGCAAAAGGTATGGATGGATCTAACTTCACTCCTGCGTGTGAATGCACAAGAAAAACTGGAGGGCCAAAGTGTTGAATTACATACCAGGCAAGGAATGGATGAAGGCCCAGACATCATCAACTGTCCATATGGATGGCTCTGTTTGGGCAACTGGTAGCAAGTCACTGTTCTCAGGCATCTTCCGAATTCTCACATCTCGAAGCTCACGTTCTCTTTCCCGCTCACTCTGCCTGCGCAGACGAGTTGTCATAGCAGCTGGCACAGGATCTTCATGAGAAGCCAAGTCTTCTTCTGCAGATGGATAAGTAATTGGAAGCTGGAAAATGTAGTACAAGCAAAATACAGCATTGCACTTTCCTTGCATTTCTGAAAAGGGTAATGTACATTGAAGCAAGGTGTTTCTACAGACCTGCCTAAGGATGTGTTCTCTGGCTGCTCCGTCAGGGCCACTTGGACGACGGCCACGGTGACTTTGATTATCAGGCTTGCGGTTCCAACGACTAAGGGCAAACTTTTTAGAACAGCTAACATTGTACCTAAGAAATTTAAGTAAGAAAAAATATTAATGACAAATGGGTCACTCCTTTTAGTATTGAATTATGACTTTAAAGTGCAACTGGAAATCCGTAAGTACCATATACATCACCAATAAACATAATACCTCATAAAGTAAACTATACTATTCAATAGATTTACTTATGCTAAAGGTAAAAAAAAGGCCTCTGTGTATATCATAATATATCTCACTATATAATACTGGACACTTATAACAAGGCATTGATATTTTCTCCTGATTATAGCCTAACAGTGAGAAACTTTCTGCAAAATATAGAGAACAGTCAATTTTCACAGCAGCAAAAAAATTCAAGGTTCCAGGAAAAAAAGAAGTTATGTAGTAACTAGATGTTTATTCAAACTGATATTTTTCTAAGTCATAATTTCCAAAGAGAATTTGATAAAAAGAGGTTAATAGGCCAGGCCTGGTGGCTCAGCCTGTTATCCCAGCACTTTGGGAGGCCAAGGCGAGTGGATTGCCTGAGCCCGAGGGTTCGAGACCAGCCCGGGCAACTTGGCGAGACCTCGTCTCTACAATAAATAAGAAAATAAAAATAAGAATAAGCCAGACGTGGTAGTGTGCACCTGTAGTTCCAGCTAATTGGAAGACTAAGGTGGAAGGATCGCTGGAGCCCAGCAGGTTGACACTGGGGTGGCCATAAGCGTGAGTGCCACTAGCACTCCAGCCTGGGTGACGGAGTGAGATGCCAACTCAAAAAAAAAAAAAAAAAAAAGGGAGGGGTTACTATAGTAGGTGGAGAATTTCAAGCAGCTAGTAAAAGATTTTTCAAATAAACATTACTAAAATCAAAATGTAAAATGAAGACTTCAGAGTCCCACAAGGAATTCATTCCTCCCACTATTTAGGAGATTCAGAAGTACATAGTTTAAAATTGGTCAAAAGATTATTTTTTCTTTATCAAAATAGTCTGCCAGATGGGTGCGGTGGCTCATGCTTGTAATCCCAGCATTCTGAAAGGCCGAGGCAAAAAAGGACTGCCTGAGCCCAGGAGTTCAAGAGCAGCCTCGGCAACTTGGCGAGACCATGTCTCTACAATAAATCAAAAAGTTAGCTGGACGTGGTGGTGCACATCTGTAGTCCCAGCTACTTGGAAAGCTGAAGCAGAAGGATCACTGCAACCCAACAGGTGGAGGCTGTGGTGGCCGGGAACATGCCACTGTCCCTCCAGTCTGGGTGACACAAAAACCAAAAACCAAAAAAAAAACAGACTGCCTAATATTTTTGAAAATAGGCCTTTCTAAAGCATTATGACAGCTTACAAGAGTCCTATGTCATTTAATGGATTCCAAAGCCCTAGAACAGGGACTGGCAAGCTTTTTCTGTAAAAGATCAGATAGTAAATATTTTAAGTTTTGTGAGCCATACAAGTAAATCTCGCACAACTACCGATTTTGCCACTAGCGTGTGAAAACAGCCGTTGAAAATACTGAATCAGCCTGGCTGTGTTCCAGTAAAACTGACAGTAACACTGAAAAGTGAATTTCACATAATACTCACATCACAAAATATTATTCTTTTGATTTTTACCCAACAAGCTAAAAACTGAAAAACCATCCTCAGCTCAAAGGGTCACACAAAAAATAAGCTGCAGGAAGACACTGGCCTAGGCAATACTGCCAACACTTCCTAGATAGAAAAGGGGAAATTATCTAAGAAACACATTTCTGAAAAGCTATAGAAAGGCTAAGAAAAATATATGCAGTTCCTCTTTTTTATACATATGAAACTGCCTCTGTAACATCTTATTTTCAGAACTCTCTTGCTTTAAGAAAATCACAAGAATAAATCACAATTAACTTGGCTACTGACAACTATTGTAGGACCAGTATGCAAAGAATAAATTTTCACCACCCAAGCTATATGAAAACATCAAGAGGTGGAAATAAGGAGCACTATAAGACTGAGTAGGCTATTTTTCTCATAAAAATAAAAGTGTCCTGATGGCACTTCCTTTTACTCTACAACAATGCAACAAGCTCCTGCTGTGTTCACAAGGTGCTCATCTGTGGGCTCAACAATGTAAGTCTGTGATTTCCATTTGTATCGACTGACAAACTTCTTTACTCATTAAGGGAAAAATAGAGAAGAGAGATTTAGCTTTATACTTGGTTTTCAGTTTTCAGTATTTAGCTCTCCAAGACAGACAGCTAAGCAGGCACAGAAGCAGCTGCGGTCTTTCCCTGACATGACATATCCTCTGCTCCCTGCTCTCTCCTCTACACTTCCCTCTGTTAGGACTCCTAATCTGCCAAAGAAGGTTATTTTTTGTATGGCCCTTGAGCTAAGGATGGTTTTTCAGTTTTTAGCTTGTTGAGTAAAAATCAAAATAATAATATTTTGTAATGTGAGTATTCACCTAAAGGAATAATAATGTGAGAACTCAGCAATCTCTGGGAGGCGGGTGATGGCAGCATTCTATGTCCTGAAATATCTCTAAATAGCCAAGAAGTCTAAAATATTCTGGAAGGAAATCCTTTTCCAAGTTTTTAGAGTTCTTAATCACTGAGAATTTGAGAGCCACTGTTCTTTCTTACGGTATATGTAAACTAGAAAATTCAAGTTAAAACATGAGTTACATAATTTGATTACAGGTTTATTAATAACATCAAAGCATATTTGAAAAACAGACTGACAACTGAAACAATGAATGCATTTTTGGAGGAAAATAGTTCTATGTTTAACTTAAGTTTTACTAAGTACATTTAGAAGGCATCTATACAAAAATGTTCAAGCAAGAAATTCCCCGGGTATACACAATTAAGACCTCAATTTTTTAGCATGAGGTTAGGGTTACTTTATTTTTATTGATGCATAATAGATATACAGAGTCTCAGGGCACATGTGATAATTTAATACATTCAAATCATTTTTAAAGATCAAATCAGTGTACCTGGGATATTCATCATCTTAAATATTTGTCTTTCTTTATGATAGAAACATTCCAGTTCTCTTTTAGGTATTTTGAAATATACAAGATCATCGTAAGCTACAGTCACCCTACTGAAGATCTTAAATTCTTTGAGAGAATAATCACTTTTTTTGAACAGAGGGAAAAAATTACAAAATAATCAACCTGTGCATTCACTTCAATGTTAGTGGTAAATATCTGTACTATTGGGTTTATTGTCAGAACGAGAGTGGGTTTTTTTTTAATGTAAACTAAACTTGAGAATTGTAAGATAATACAAAGATGAAACATTTCTTTTGCTATTGATATTGTCTACAACAATTACTACTGAAAATACTAATTCATAAAAGACAGATATTTTGCTGTCTGATAATGTCACAATGTGGGGAACTTATGCTGTATAGCTGTCCCACTTAGAAACTAAAATAAATAGGATATGGTTCAGACAAATGAAAATACTTTAAAACAAAACAAGGTAAATTCAGGTATTTCAATACTAATAAAACCATCAGTTGATAAAACAAATACTGTTTTCAATACTCTAACAACTACTATTCTATAATATCCTGATCATTTCACTGGGTCTCCTAAGCATATTCTTACCACTAGAAAATTGCTACTTTAATATTAGATTACATTGTAAAGCTGATTTTAAGTATAATGAATATGCAATTTTCACAGAGCAAAGTCTAATAATACCAAATAATACCTATTCACATTATTCTTCTGTATTGCAATATCTACGTTTGACTACTGATAAACTGTACAAGAGTGTTTTGGTTTTGCTGCAGTGGTTGTTGGTTTGTCCTTTAGGAAATTCAAGAACACAGAAATACCTTTTGGCACATGACATAGTGCAGAATCGTTTTGATCGCAAAAACTCATTAGCATATCCCATTTTCCCACAGAATTCACACTTGAGCAACTCACTGTCCATTTCTTCTAATGTCTCTAAAAAAGAAGGAAACAAGAAAAAAATTTCAAAAATTTAATTGTGCCAGACTTTCTTTTAGCCTATACTTTGGATGTAAGCTGCTAGCAGACCAATGGTCCTTTAACTTCATAATTCATAGCCACTTTGGAGGGCAAAAGTCTTCATAAACAGTCATCACTACTAATTCCTTCTTGCTTCTGCATAAAAATCATATGGAGTTTCTTTCTATATAAATAAGCATATAATTTAAAAATCCACCTTGCTTAATTGCTTAAGATCCACCTAAAATGTTCAAACAACTATATAAACACTAGGGGAGAAACAAAGATGAACAACACAGTTACTACCTTAAAGGAGGAACATTTTCAAAAAGCAGAGCGTAGGATGTGAATTTTAGTAAATTGTGCTGTAGAGGTATCTAGCAGCTGACTCTTAATTCTAATTGGAGAAAATAAGGATGACTTTAAAAAAGGAAAATGTTGATATGTCTGATTTTAGAAGAGACCATAAAATAATTAACTCTCACCAAAGATCTGCAGTATACAATAAAATAAATAAAGATGTATATATTGGGAGGCTGAGGAGGAAAGATCACTTAAACCCAGGAGTTCAAGACCAGGCTGGGCAATATAGCAATACTCTGTCTCAAAAATAAAAAGTTGGGTGCAATGGCTCATGCCTGCAATCCCAGCACTTTGGGGGGCCAAGGCAGGAAGATTGCTTGAGCCCAGGAGTTCAAGACCAGCCTGGGAAACATAGCAAGAACTTGTCTCTACAAAAAATTTTTTTAATAAATTAGCTGAGCATGGTGGCATGCACCTGTAGTCCCAGCTACTCAGGAGGCTGAGGCGGAGGACCACCTGAGCCCAGGAGTTCAGGCTGTAGTGAGTCGTTTTTTTAAAAATTACTTTTTTTTTTTTTTGAGTTGGAGAATCACACTATCACCCAGGCAGTGAGGCAATCACAGCTCACCACAGCCCCAAACTCCTGGTCTCAAGCAATGCTCCCACCTCAGCCTCCTGAGTAGCTGGGAATACAGGCACATACCACCACACCAGCTAGTTTTTTTTCTTTTTGTAAAGATGAGGTCTTGCTATGTTGCCTAGGCTGGTAACTTTTAAAAAATGTATGTATCTAGCTATAAAACAGTACCTTTTAGTTATATCATGTTAAAACAAATTATACACAAAATCACAAAAAGTTTCATCATTTCCAGCCACAGCTGCCATTTTCCTGGGTGCTCCCTATTAAGCAAGAATACCCTTCTTCCATTCCTGCATTTCTTCAGGCAGCAACACAAGACCTAAAGAAACTTCCAGCCTAGACCCTCAAGTACTCAGCAGCATAACGGATAAGCAAGCCACTTAATCTTCCTATCTTAAGGAAAATGGGGCTTGTAAGACTTTTCCCAAAGAACTGAAGTGATGACTAAATAAGTGCCCAGCAGGCAGCAGGCACCAAAAGTGACAGTTCCATTTCCTACTTTCCACACAATAACCAACAGAGTACTAAGATATGTAGTAAGTGCTCAAGACATACTTTGATCAAAAAATCGACCTATTGGGCCGGTCAACACTGAGGTGGCTATGAACGTGCCCCTGCACTCCAGCATGGGTGACGAAGTGAGACTCCAACTCAAACAAAACAAAACAAAACAAAACAAAAATCGACCTTCCATGCAACCCCGCAACCCCTCTTCTGGCAGGAACTCAAATCACTCTGTGAAAAAGACACCTGCACATGCATGTTTATTGTGACACTATTCACAACAGCAAAAACATGAAACCAACTGTGCTGCCCATTGAAAGAGGACTGGCTAAAAAAATGTGGTACATTTACACAATGGAATATTCCAGCCATAAAGAAAATCAAAATTATGAACTTTGCAGCAACCTGGATGGAATTCGAGTCTGTAATACTCAGTGACTTATCACAAAAACAAAGATCTAAGTACAACATATACTCACTCATAAGTGGACCCTGAACATTTATCATAATACTATAAGAAAGGAATTGGCAGTAGTGGGACACTGCCATCGGTGGGGGGGAAAATATAACACCAATAAGGATACCCACACTTTTCTTTGACCATGTACGTACCGAACCCTGAATTGCACCCCACATTTTTAAAACAAAAAAAAGAAAAATACTTCACACAACTTGTTGAATCAACTATATTTTTCCACTTTCTTGCATCATCATAATTCCTTTGCCAAACCATATGAAATATGCAACAAATGCTCGTTAGTAACTAAGCTTTTAGTTATGAGCGCCACGTGTGCTGTCTCTGTGTCGCTCCTTTAACAAAGACTTACTGAGATGAAAACAGGAACTCAGAAATGTAGATATGGATGGCATGTACTCAGTAAGCTCAGGCACTGACATTATTTCAGTTTTACTGGAGAAGCAGATAGCAAAGTGCTAAATTAAGTGAAGGTAGCAAAAACTACTTTAAAAAAAAACAAACCATGAAGCAGTATTTGATACTAGTAGGACGGACATCCAAATACATTATCCTGACTAATGAAATCATTAATTAACTTTAGGAAATTCTCAGGACTACCTTCATAAACAAAAGTCATCAAAACCTGGCAATGAGGAAGAACAAGTAAATTAAAAATTGCCCCTTCCAATGACCTAGGATGGTGCCCACAAAGCTGTGGCTCAGTCAGGACACCTACCAACACATTCCTGGGACCTGACAGCATAACTCCCAGGAGTACGACTTTCACGTGGTCATGCTCATCACATGATCTGATCCTGAAAAGCCTGTCCAGGAGACAGAACCTGTCACTCAACCACCTCTGCCACAGCTTCACCCCTGAAGAGTCCACTGCTCAAGTTGTTCCAGGAACAAGCTACACTGAAAGCTTTGTTTCAAAGGTTTTTTTCTAATTAGTTAACATAGCAGTATGCACCTGTTAATAGGTTACAATACCTTATGTAGGAGAAGAAAATGTTTTTGCAGGTAAGAGAGGAGAAATACCAAACAAATGGGTTAACCTGCTGGGCTCAGGCGATCCTTCCGCCTCAGCCTTCCAAGTAGCTGGAACTACAGGCACACACCACCACACCCAGCTAATTTTTTGACTTATTGTAGAGATGAGGTCTTGTCAAGTTGCCCAGTCTGGTCTCGAACCTGTGGGCTCAGGCAATCCTCTCATCTAGACCTCCCAAAGCGCTGGGATTATAGGCATGAGTCACCACGTCTGGCCTCAATCAGATATTTTTAAAATCTGGTAATATTAATAGGTTACTCTTTTACATTTAAGAATAAGAAGTGCCGAGTCAAAAAGTTCAAAAAATTGCTGGTTTAGCTAATAAAAATGAGACTCTGTAGCAGAGATAGCTGGTAATTCTCCGGCATCCATTCTTTTCTTTTCTCCCATAGTAATGAAGCCTTAGGAACATAGTCACCAACCCAGTAAACACTAGTTTCTGCCCCAGGAGTAGCTGATCTCTGATCAATGGGATGTGGATGTAAGTGCTCCAAACGAGTCCAGTGGCGCCCTTTCCCCCATATCATTTGTTAGAATGTGACCATGAGCTGGGCTCGGTGGCTCAGCCTGTAATCCCATGCTTTGGGAGGCTGAGGTGAGTGGACTGCCTGAGCCCGTGGGTTCGAGACCCGCCTGGGCAATTGGCCAGACCTCATCTCTACAATAAATCAAAAAATCAGCTGGGCATGGTAGCGTGTGCCTGTAATTCCGGCTACTCGGAAGACTGAGGCAGTAGGATCGCCAGAGCCCAGCAGGTCGAGGCTGCGGTGGCTGAGAGCAGCCACTGCACTCCAGTCTGGGAAACAGAGTGAGACTCCAACTCCAAAAAAAAAAAAAAAGAATGTGACCATGAAGATCAGGCATCTTGGAATGAAAGTAACATTCTACAGACCACAGAGACATAAGCACTGGAGCTTGGGTGCCCAATACCAAGAAGCTTTACATAAGCCCTGGACTGCTGACCTTTGGATTATGTCAGAGAAGACTAAACTCCTATCTAATTCATCAAATATTGTTCTGGGTCTCCACTGGGGTGGCCAAACCTATATCCTAACTAATATAGGTCCCCAATTTTTTGTGTAAGAGTTACTTTTTATTTCCCCAAAGACCTGAAATCACATGAGGATCCGCACGCAGCAAAGAGGGGCAATGAGATGGAAACACGATCCATATGATGGCTTGCCTGGGAAGACAATAAACTATTATGATAAATCACAATCTATTAGCTGAAGATTCTAGTTACAGGATCAGTCCAAAAAGAGCCATAGTTTACCCTTTAAAAAGAGAACAATCCACACTATGAAGCTTTTTATATTGAAACTATATATGTTACTAAAAGCCATTAAGTAAATGACTTTACCATTTCACCCTACAGTACTTCCTATAATCATTAAAGTACATATGAATAGCAACGCTGAAATTATAAAATTCCTTGGGAAATTAAATTATGAAATATTTTAAATTTTAGCACATTATATGTAAGTATTTCTCCTGTATGAAATATATCATCTCTAAATCTTCCTTTCCTTACCCTGGTATCTTGTCTTGTTGAACTCCCTTTGCTTGTCTCCCATCAGTCCTTTCCTTCCTCTTCCTGACATAACTACAGGTGTCAATTACCTGCCAAACCTCTACATCATCCTACAATGGCCAGCAGAGTTTCCAAACACTCCTAAAACCTGCCTAAAACCTTCAGGAGCTATCCCCTCAACAAGGCAACTCCTAACTCCTTTGTCTACTATCCAAGGTTCTCTAGAGTCTGACTCTGACAGCCATACTTCCCACGACTCTTCTAATCCAATCCTCTACTCTTCACTGCCCCGTCTAAAAGTTACCTGGCACTGACACAGCCTTCGTGCATTTACTCTGTGTTCTATTTCTTATCTTCAACCTATGAATCATTATCTAAGACCCAAGTCATAGCTCATCTCTATAGAAAATCACCAAACTGAATAATCTTAGCCAGTTTTAAAGTTCTAAATTCTCAGTTTTGGCCCCCTCCCCTACCTTGGAGAGATGAATTCTCTCTATCTCTCTCTCTCTCTCTCTCCCCCAACTTTCAAATAAAGTTTACTTGAAAACTAAAAAAAAAAAGTTCTAAATTCTCACTGTCTATATAATTCATTGAAAATATGCCATTTTTCACTCCTTAGTAATCTATCTGTCATGGAGATCCAGCGTTCCCTTATTCCAAACTAGATTAAAAGCTCCTGGAGGGAAGGGACTGTGTGTACAAACACACACAAACACACACACTCTTCTCAGATTCTAAAACTGTCTAGCACATACTGTATGCCTATTATATTATAAACTGCATATCATAAAATGTCGTTTTCTGAGCAGACTTTCATGTTCTTCCTATGAGTGTACAGAAGGGGGCACACTATAAACACTTGTTGGCCTTGAACTCTCATTTATATACAACGTAGACACAGACAAGAAAAAAAGGACACCTGCACATTCAACATTACTATCTGCATCTCAAGTGAGAAATATTCTCAGATAAAACAGTATGTATAACTAAAAGCAAGAATTTGAAAATTAAATGAAATTAAATTTATAATAACAAAAGGAACAATAAAGACTTGTTTGGATCCTGATTTCAACCAAATAGCGATAAAAGGATTTGTTTTAAACAATTGAGAAAATGTGAATACAGGTAGGTATTAGATAACACTGAGGAATTATTATTTTGCTATATGTGATATGGCATTATTGTTAGATAAGAAGACATGTATTTTTTTAGAGATGTGCACTAACATATGTACGAGAGAAATAAAAGGACTATGACTTCCTTTATATTGGGAAGGAAGGAAGGAAAGAAAAGGGGATTGGGAAGGGAGGGAGGAAAACCAAATGAAAGGATGAAGCTAGTATGACAAAATTATGTTGAAACTGGGTGATAATGTTGAGTCTAGATGACTGGGGATTTATCACACAATTCTCTCTACTGTATGTTTGATATTGTTCAGGATTAACATTCTTTTACACTTAAAAATACCAAATTAAGCTCAGCATAAGTTAGCAGAAGAAATCAAATTTTTCTTTTTTTTTTTTTTTTTTGAGTTGGAGTCTCACTCTGTCACCCAGACTGGAGTGCAGTGGCCGCTCCTGGCCACCGCAGCCTCGACCTGCTGGGCTCCAGCGATCCTTCCACCTCAGCCTTCCAAGTAGCTGGAACTACAGGTGCATGCTACCACGCCCGG
>CAUYQG010030251.1:0-25878 GCA_963574415.1 Tarsius wallacei | reverse complement strand
TGAGTGGATTGCCTGAGCCCGCGGGTTCGAGACCCGCCTGGGCAAGCGAGACCTCATCTCTACAATAAATCAAAAAATTAGCCGGGCGTGGTAGCGCACGCTTGTAGTTCCAGCTACTTGGAAGGCTGAGGCAGAAGGATCGCCGGAGCCCAGCAGGTCGAGGCTGCGGTGGCCGGGAGCGGCCACTGCACTTCAGTCTGGGTGACCGAGTGAGACTCCAACTCAAAAAAAAAAAAAAAAAACCAATCAATGTAATTTACCACATTAAAGGAGTAAAAGAAAAATCATTTGATCATCTAAAAGATGCTAATAAACACTTGATTTTTTAAAAATCAACATCTAAAAGACACTGAGTAAACAAGGAATAGGAGAAAACTTCCCTCATGAGATAAAGAATAGCTAACAGAAAACCCAGTGCAAACCTCATACTTAAAACACTGAAAGTTTTCCTCTGAAACTGGGAATGAGATGAGTGCCTATCTCTCTACTTACATTCCACAGTGTACTGTGATCCTAGATGAAACAAGAAGCTAAGAAAATGTAACAAAAGATATGCTGGTCCTATGAGTAAAATACTATAACACAATATTGAAAGAAGAATTTTTAAAAAATGAAATCAAGGGAGGGATACACCATATTCATAGACTGGAAGAGTCAATGCTGTAAATATTTCCACTCTCCTCAACTTGATCTCTAGATCCAGAGTAATACGAAAGTCCTGTCATGATTTTGTGGAAATTCACAAGCTGATTATACAATTTAAATATTGCATTGCAAATTGAAAGAGTCCAGAATAGGTAAGAAAAAAAGGATGAAGTAAGAAAGCTTTTCCTATTGGATATCAAAGCTCATTATAAACCTACAGTAGCAAAGACAATATGGTATTGACATGGAGCAGTTGATTGAATGGAACGGAGAATCCAGAAACAGATCCAAGAACATGTGGAAACTTCATGTGTAACTATGGTAGCAGAGCATTGTGGAAAGGAACTCTTTTTCAGAAAAAGTAAATTTCCACAAAATTAAGTAGGTGAATTAAATGAAAATCTCAAGGAAAATACACTGAATCACCAGCTAAATCCCCATAGCCAACCTTCCCTAGGCCCAGGCCTATGATGCTTCCCAGTTTCCCTCCTATTTTCACTCTAAAATATGTCAGGACTTCTATTTTCCACAGACAGGGCACATGACACCTTTAGCCAGGATCTGGGGAAAACATTCATAGATTAATAAATGGACTTTACTTTTTGCTAACCTCCAGCTCTTGACAAAAGTGTTCTCAGGACACTGGGGCTCAGCTGAGTTAAGGCACCTGAACTGCTGAATGTGACATAGTGAAAAGAACTTGGCATCTGTGCACAAATCATTTTATCTCTAGAGATAGATGGACAGACAGACATAAAATAAGGGAACAGAGAGCTCAGGTGCAGCCAGAGTAGATGCAGTTAATCACAAGAGAAAGTGGATGAACAGAAAATGACTGGGAGCGTGAAGGGAAGAGATCTAATTAGGATTAATGACACATCCAAATGCCAAATGGTAGATACAGGCACAGGTCACATCCACAGGACAAAAACCAAGTTTGGTTGACAGAAGCAGAGAATTGTGATTCTTGAACAATGTCTTTTTCAGATAACATGCTTCTACCTGTATGTTCTAGGTCATCAAAAATCAAGACTTACAACAATGACATGCTCTTGTATATAAAAAAACTTAATAAATCCACAAAAGACTAGTATAGCTAATAAATGAGTTCAGCCAGGTTGTAGGCTATAAGATCAATACATTAAAAAATCTGTATTTTTGTGTTTCTATACACTAGCAGTGAACAATCTAAAAACGAATTAAGAAAAGCAATTATATTAACAATAGCATAAAAAAGAACAAAATATGTAGGAATAAATGTAATTTAAAAATGCAAAATTTGTAACCCGAAAAACTATATAACATTGTTGAAAGAAATTAAGAAGAGCTAAGTAAATGAAAAGACATCCTATATCGATGAACTAGAAGAATGAATCCTGTTAAGATGGCAATACTCCCCAAATTACTCTATAGATCTAAGGCAACCCATATCAAAATTCCAACTAACTTTTTGACAGTAATTGAGATGCTAATCCTAAGACTCATATAGTAATGCACAGGACTCAAACTAGCCAGAATAATCTTCAAAAAGAAGAACAGAGTTGCAGAACTCATATTTCTCAATTTCAAAATAAATGCTTCTCAAGCCCTGTTGCTATAAAGCCACAGTAATCAAGACAGCGTGTGATACTGGCATAAGGATGGACACATAAAACAGTGTAAGAGAACTTAGGGTCCAGAAATAAATCCATACTTATATGGTCAATTGATAGCGACAAAGCTGTCAAGACAATTAAATGGAAAAAGAGTAGTCTTTACAAATAATGGTTCTGAGACCATTGGGTATCTACATGCAAAAGAATGAGTTTGGACCCCTACCTTATACCACATGTACGAATAAGTTAAAACAGATTAAAAAACATGGATGTAAAAGCAAAAACCATAAAACTCCATATTGTGTTTAATCTCTGTCCCTTACGAAAAGTAACAGTTTTGCAGATATGACACCTGAAGCATAAGAAATCAAAGAAAAAATAGAAAAATTGGACTTCATCAACATTAAAAAGTCTTGTGAGCCAAAACTGTCAAGAAAGTGAAAAGATAGTCCATGCAATAGAAGAAAATGTGCAAATCATATATCTGATAAGGGTCCAGTATTGAGAATATATCTTAAAACTTACCACTCAACAACAAAAATATGAATACTCCAATTCAAAATGGGCAAAAGATTAGGATATACATTTCTCCAAAGGAGATGCACAAATGTCCCATAAGCACATGAAAAGTTACTCAACATCATTAGACATCAGGCAAGTACATATCAAAACCACAATTGGGTACAACTTCACAGCTTTAATTATAGGATAGCTATAATTAAAAAGACAGACAATGCCAAGTGTTGGCAACGATGAGGAGAAATTGGAACCCTCATACATTGCTGGTGGGAACATAAAATGGTGAAGTCTCTGTAAAACACACTTTGGCAGTTACTCAAAATTAAACATAGTCGCCACATGACCCAGCAATTCTATTGCAAGGCATATACACAAGAAAATTGAAAACACATATTCACACAAACACTTGTGCATAAATGTTCATAGTAAAATGTTCATAAAAGTCAAAAAGTAGAAAAAACTAAAATGTTCATCAACTGATGGATAAACAAAATGTGACATAGATACATAATGGAGTGTTACCCTGCCAGTAAAAGGAAAGAAGCACTTACACATGTGACAACATGGATGAACCTTGAAAACATGATGCCAAATGAAAGAAGCTATATGTAAAAGGCCACATAGTGGATGATTTCACCTCTATAAAATCTCCAGAATAGGCAAATCTACAGAGACAAAAGGTAAATTAGTGGTTTCTTTTTTTTTTAAGATTGAAAATATCGTTTATTTAGAAAGTAAGTTAGAGAGAAGGAGAGAGAGAGAAAAAGGAGATTTGCCTCCCCAAGGTAGGGGAGGGGGTTAAAGCTTAGGAAGCAAGGCAACCATAGCTCAAAAAGCCACATGGCCAGACCAAATTTTAGCAAAGCAATGGTCCAATTAGTGGTTTCAGTGGGATGAGGGGAGAAAGGAATGCGCTGACTGCTGATGGGTACAGGACTTCTTTTAGGGGTGATGTGTTCTAGAATTAGATAGTGGTGATGGTTGCACAATCTTGTGAATAAACTAAAAACAACTGAATTGTATAATTTAAAGTGGTGGATCTCATGGTATGTAAAATATAGGTTAATAAAAAAAAGTCAAGACATGCCACAGGTTTTCCTGATGGGATTTGCTTTACTAGCAATGTGTCACACCAGATTAAATCGTTTATATAAGCTGGCCAAAATTATTCACATTAAAACCAGTATACCAAAACAAACCAAGACTCGAGAAAGACTAGATCAGAATCTTGGCTCTACCATGAATTAGCTTGGGGGCAAATTACTTATATACTTTTAGCCTCAGTTTCTTCATTGGTAGAACAAAAATAATAATACCTACTTTCAGGGTCAGTATGAAGCCTAGCTAATCTATCTAAATGCCCTAGCAGAGTGTTTGGCATGTGGTAGGTACTCAGGAAATGACAACTATAAATTATTAGCAGACTTCCAAATTTGATTGGCCAATATACAGGAATAAGATCTTAGTATGAAATTAAACCACTTCAGTAGCATTTTCTCTACTAAACATTCCAATTTCTCTTTCTGTCCAACCAAGACTCTGATTGGCACACCTATATTCTGCCTTCCAGAGTGGTCACCTCCGGGGTCCCCTTTGGGCCAACCCTCACTGACATACACTTCACTTCCTTAAGAGCCACAAACCAACCCCCAGACAGGCACTGCTGTCCTTGGACAGACAGGGTTATAAAGTCTCACATCACAGTGACTGGATGATGACACTGTACTCAGATCTCTCTAGTCTCTGTCCAATTCTGACTGGAAAGAGTTCAGGATGGTTAGGTAGGAGATCCTACTGGGTTTGGGGACAGAGTGCAGTTTGTGAGCCAGAACAAGGGAGGAGGAACTTTTTTTCAAGTAAAATAGGGCACTAAGACAAAAGCTATGTTGGCACGAGAGAGGCCACATTTGTGTATCAGGAAGACCAGTCTCAAGCACCAAGATCAAGGGATCAGAGGGACCAACACAAGGTTTACAAAGCAAAGTGCTCCAAGTGCTTGGAGCCAGATTAGAAGGAGACAAGAGTGAATGAAGACTGTGAGCTAGCAAGGAAGGGGAATATCTTGGGGGACTTCCCTGAGCTACTTTGGCTGCGTTCAGTCCGGCCATCTTTATCCAAGGTGCAAGAATGCTGGGTTAGCTTAAAGCCCCAGAAGCAAGGGCATCATACTAGTAGCTGGAGAAACCTAAGATCCTTCATTTCCAAAGTTAACTGGCTACATTTCCTGATTCTAAGGGAATCCAGAGCAAACCTAGGGACCAATGTAATAACTCAATGTAATAACTTTAGCAGAGACAAAGGTAGTCCTGGTCATGCTTATCTCAGTTGAGACCAAAAGGGTATTTTTTCCCCCAAGCAATCTGTTAGAAATAATCTGGACTGGCTGGACACAGTGGCTCAGCACTTTTGGGAGGCTAAGGCGAGAGGATTGCCTGAGCCCAGGGGTTTGAGACCAGCCTGGGCAACTTGGTGAAACCTTGTCTCTACAATAAATCACAAAAACTAGCTAGCCCTTGTGTCCTGTGTCTATAGTTCCAGCTACTTGGAAGGCTGAGGCAGAAGGATTGCCTGAGCCCAGCAGGTTGAGGCTGCGGTGGCCGTGAGTGTGCCACTGCATTCGAGCCTGGGCGACAAGAGTGAGACTCCAACTCAAAAAAAAAAAAAAAAAAAAAAAAGAAGTAATATGGACTTAAAATTCCTGATAACTCTCTCAAAAGACAAATCTGTTGAATTAGGAGTAGATAAATCCATATCATGATGCTAAAAGTCCCCTGGTCCAGGCAAGTCAACATCAGTTCCCTACCTTTATTTGAGAGACTTTTGAAGTGTATCCAGGCAACATGCCCTCCAGCTCAGCCACTTATATTTTAAAACAGAACACGTTTTGCAAACAACACCTTTCAAGGAACCACAAAACAGAAGAAAATGGAAGTACTCTGATAAATGGAAGATGGTGGGCTCCAAAGACCCATCTACTCTACTTCTTGACTTCTTCCTGCTGTGTCCTGTCCTCCCCCATACAACACACAAACACACATGAAGAATAGCTCGGCGATACCTCACTCACACACACAGCTTCCCTGAACCCAGATGATACCCAAACTAGCTGACACAATAATTTCATGAGACAGGAGTACATGAAATGATAATGATTTGATTCAAGACTCATCAGTAGCAGAAAGACCTATTATCAAACTTATGAAAAATTACAACTTAATTCTCCTAAGGCAAAGTCCAAAGAGAAATACTCTAATCGTATTCCGGAGACCAGCACTGTTGAACATTAGCCAACTTACGCTAAACATGCTTGTGAAGAAATAGAAACACAATTCTTTTTTTTTTTTTTAAAGACAGGGTCTTGTTCTGTTGCTCAGGCTGGAGTGCAGTGGCACAATCACAGCTGACCACAGCCTTGACCTCCTGGGCTAAAGTGATCCTCTTGCCTCAGCCTCCCTAGTAGCTGGGACTACGGATGTGCACCACCACACCCAGCTAGTTATTTAATTTTTATTTTTATAGAGATAGGGTCTTACTATGTGGCCCATGCTAGTCTAGAACTTCTGGGCTCAAGTGATCCTCCCACCTCAGCCTCCCAAAGGACTGGGATTACAGGCATGGACCCCACATGCAGCCTGAAATACAATTCTTAAAATGTTGAAGATATGCCATTGCTTTACTAAACTCTGGTATGACCATGTGCCGTCATGTTTTCTGAACTTTGGTCCCCTCTCCTACCTTGGAGAGGTGAATCTCCTCTCTCTTCTCTCTCTCTAAGTTATTTTTTAAATAAACTCTATTTTACAATTTTAAAAAGTTGAAGATAATTGCATTTTGCTGATTAAAATTTCTACTGATGAGACAGATTTTGGAAAATCAAAGTAATATAACAGTTGCTTGCAATTGCACAAAGAGTGGAAGGCCAAGGAGGGGGAAGAAGGGCTTTATCCACCTTCCAGTGGACACCTTAGGCAACCTTCCAGGGTCTGGGGCTTTGGCGGCTCCAAATGTCCTCTGGTAGAAGCTCTACCCTGGCTACATCTGAGCAAGTCTGGAAAACCTGAAATGAGGGTGTGAGGCCAGGCCACTGCAGTCCTGGTTGTGGAAGACCATTTGTAGAAGGCTGGGGTGGGGGGAGAGGAGGAAGTCCAGCAGGAAAAGAGCATGTTGACAGGAAGAAGATCCTAGATGTGTCTTCTTTCAGCTCCTTTCACCAACAAGCAGCGTGAGAAGTGAATACAACATTCACACCACTTGCTTCTCCACCTCTCTGGGAAGCTGAAGGTGTACCCACAGGCTCAGTGACACCACAGAGTGTAGGACGTACCTGCTGACAGCTTGGGTCAGGGAGGTGGTGAAGGCCATCCCCACGGGCGTGGGGGGCTTCTTCTTCCTTAGGACAGACCTCTGGGCTTGGCTAGAGAAAACAGCACATCCAGCTAGCCATCAGGGCTGAAGGTCTCTCCCAAGGAAGGGATTCTGCTGCTTTTTTGCATCCTCTTTCGAATGGGAACTGCCCAGTCTTCACCAGGTCAGCGAGTGTCCTGAGCACCACCCAGCATCCCCCTCATGAGTGGGCAGTTTGGACCTGTGCACATATGACTGTGTGGCCAGAAGTGCTACAGTCCTCTGTCACCCACAGTGGCACTGTGTTTCATGTAGATAAAAACTGTGTCCGCCCACTTCCTTTCCTGTGTTGACGGACTGATGATGACAGTCATGGTCATGGTGCCAGCTGTGTGCCAGGTGCCCTGCTGAGCCCACAACATGCACAGGCTTGTGGGATCCTCTCAGCACCCAGTGGGTAGTCCTCTTTCTAGTCCTTGAATGGAGACTCCCTCCTGTCCTGCTGATGAGGACCGAAAGGGGCAACACACCACACTGGCCACACTGCAGGTCAGCAGAAGGGCTACGTGTCTGACCTCATAGCCGTGCTTCCACCTGAAGATAGGCTCCTGGGCCAAGCCACGTAATGTGGTGTATGTCCAGGCTCAGCTGCAGATAACAGCATTGCTCTGTCTAGTTGAAGCCCTCAGGCAGGCATCGCCCTTGTGGGAAGGCTGGATCAAGAAACTAGGTGGCTTCTGGGAAATTTCCACAGCAGACCTGGAAGTCAGAACCCCACTGCCTCTTCTCAGGATGAACCTGCCATTCCAGAATCAAGGCCCATTCCTGGGAGCAAACTTCAGTCTCAAACACACACCCCAGAGCCACACTGCACCTCTACCATTCACACCAGTCTTGGCTGCCCAGTCCTTTGCACACGGAGGCCTTGGTGGAGGCCACACAACCTCCACCTGGCAGCACCCTGACAAAGGGCAGCTTGTGCCACATCTGCCTCCCAGGTCCCAACAGACACCTCTGCCTGATGGTCTCAAGTCCAACCTGGGGCCTTAGAACGGATATGAGACTGTGTCTAGCTTCCCTACATCTGCCATGGGGAAGGGCACAGGGAAGGAGGTGGGATGGAGTCTAGGCTTCAATCCATGACAGCCACCTCAAGCTCCTGAAAGGCCCAGGGATTCCCAACTACTGCAACACTGTGTATTTCTGGGCAATGATGCCAGCGTTTCCATCAAGTTCTCAAAGGGGCTCAGGACCCAAAGCTGGATCAGACCTGCTTTACCATAATGTTTTTAACAAGAGAGCATATTGAGAGTGAGGTTAGTGCCGTGAAGCAGGCAGGGCATGGTGGGTGGGGACGCAATCTAAGTTCCAGTTCTGGTTCTGTCACACAGTAGGTATTTGACCTTTAGCATGTTACTTAACCTTTTTGTGCCTCAGTTTCCCCTTCTCTAGCATGGGGATAATAGGACCAACCTCATAAGGGTGTTGGAAGTTGATATGAAATAATGGGTGTAAAGTACTTATATCCGTCTGGTATTACAAGAGCAGGACGTAAGGACTTCCATGGAATCTGCCCAATTGTTATGTGCACCTGACACACTTTACAAAGACAAGCCCAGCCCCAAGGCAGGTGCTTTTGCGGGCTGCCTCTAGACAGTGGAATACACTATCTTGGCAAGAACATAAATCACACCTCTTAATTCTGACCATATGTCGACCACTCCAGTGTCTACAATGCACGTGCCAATCAATGGCAAGAAGAAACTGCGTTCCAGCCATTCATCAGTAACTTCAGTGTTAAATTGTCTGATATGTGACTCCATTCGGAGTCTGGCTGACATCAACTGTGACAAACTTGGAAGAATGATAGTGACCAGTGTCTGTGAGCACAGAGGGAAGTAGGGATGCCAAGATATTGATGGCAACTTTGAATCAGGAAATCTTTTCTGAGATTGTCATGGGACTAGCCAACAAAACCTTTAGAAAGTGAATACTCATTGACTCACCAGTTCCACTTCTAAGACTATCCCAAGAAATAATTTGACAATTTCGTAAATTATATGTACAAGGATGCTCACTTAGAAACCTGTTTATAATACAAATATTTGGAAAAAACTCAATGTCTACAACACAAAATTGGTTGAAACAATTATGGCACAACCTTATAATGAAATTCTACACAATCATCAAAAGGAAAATGAAAATGTATTTTAATATTGGGATGTAAAGACATCTGTGATGTACATTAAAAAAAACCAGGTACATAGTATGATTCATTTGTGTGTGTATTTTTCTGTAGAACATATATGAATATATATTGTATATGCCTATACATTATTTATGAAGTTATATACACACAGTTATAACTTCTGGAAAGCTATGCACTGAAAGGTTAGTGGTAACTTTTAAAGTCTGGTATTATGAGATAATGAGTACATTTTCATCTTTATGCTATTTTGTACTTTATTTATAATTTCCAGTATATACTGCTTTTTTCTATCAGAATAATAGCTATAAAAAATTCTAAGCTCAGACAAAACCCCTTCTTGAGGACAGTCATATTTATGTACTGAGATTTGTGCATTCAGATTTATGCAGAATTTCTAAGCTCTTCCTTTGCATCTTATATCAACACAAGAAGAGGCAAATTCAAATGCTCTTTGAAGACATGCAGTCCAAGTAAATAAATAAAACAGACAGACAGTATGAGGAAATAGCGACGGGGAGACCATGATGAACTACAGAGTATACCCCATCTAAAGGTGTTCAAGTTCAAAATCATTCCCAAACACTCAGAACACATCTGCAAACTGACCTTGAACAGTGAACACCTGTAGAGGTTCACAGTGTAAACCTACACACAGGGGGCATTTCTGTGATTCTCACAAGCACACCTAAACATAATCCCATCCCCATCTAGAACTGGCTTAGAGTGGCCTCTATAAAGGAGACGATATTTTCATGTTTGTAAAATGATCTACCTAGAATTTAATACAAAAAATTTTGTCTCTCCTGATAACCGTGCCTGCCTCCTTCCATAACAGAGTGAAAGTAGCATCTTTCATTGGCTTTCAATTTTTGTTATTTGTTGTTCCAGAAAGCCAAAAAATTTTCCTTAGCCTGTTAAAACTGTTTGCCCCAACCCCATCACCCAGTTCTCACTCCCTGCTTCAGTGGTCATGGTATATGTATGTATTATTAGTACACTAGAGTATAGTATATAAATCACTTGAGATATTTTTGAAATTCAGATTGGACAGAGGGAACTACAACTGAATTGATCTGCTGAAAAAAATGACATCAGCACACACAAAAAATTGCAATGACTTGCACAAATACGTTATACACTTGGAATTATCCCTGCTTATTGACCAACTTTTTAACCATAAAATATAGACTGCAAATGTAATATGGGGAATTCTGCGGCTGACATGGTAGAGAGCCAGAGAAATGACAAGTGACAAGAGAAGCTGAAGGTGTAAAGTAAAAAGAAAAAAATGTGTGATAATTGCGTGGACTGTGTGTGAGCAGCAACTACTATACCAAAAATAAGGTAACACAGACAATATCTTTCTAGGAAGCGCATACTCCTTCCTGGGGATGCAAAACATGAATACTCTATCCATAGAGCCTGCGTTCTACCCCCAGGTTCTGGACCCACCCCTACCCCACCTGCCCACCCTGGGCTCCCCAGGCTCCCTGCCCCACCCCAGCTATCCCAGGTTCCTCTGCCCCACCCCACCCTAGGTTCTCCACCCACTTATAGTGGCTGCCCTCTGCCTATCCCCCATTAGCCTCCTCAAAAACTCGAAGTGAGAATATAAAAATCCCTCAAACTCGAAGTCTGAGAATTAAGATGTTTATTAAATTAAAAATTAAAAATTGATGGCAGGTAATTATCAAAATGAAATGTGCTACGATGAGTAATATTTAAATTAATTATTAAATATTTTTAATGGTATTTTATTTTTATATTTATTAGCTGCTCTCTTGTAGAAATAGAAATTACGAAGATCAATGAAACACTAGGAAATTCTTTCAAGAAGGCCTTTGTATAAGCTCCAGGTATGTGCTGAGTCAGAAGTGTAACTCTTATGGTAAGAAGCTATGCAGGATTCTGACCAGATATAGATACAAAAAGAACATCAGCCAATCTCTTGGGTTTATTATCTAACGATGTGAACTTCAACTTCAAGAAGTAAAACCCAAATATACCATATACTGATTACGTTGAAGAAATATATCCTTTTAAGCTACATATCTTAAGCTCTCATTAAAACTGAATAAAACATCTTGCAAATTAATTTAATAAACTAGGAGTCAAGTAACAAATCTACTCCCCTTTTATTTAATTAAACACTTAATTTTTAGTGGTTAGTGGTCAGAACACTTTAGAAGGTAAAGGTTGGATGAGAAAGCACTGTTCTGCCAATGCCTAATAGCATTTAGTACATGGTTAGGACTCTTCACAACACTCCAGGGTGTAAAGCAAAAAAAAAATTTAAGAAAAATACATTACTCAGTCAAGGATAAAAAAAAAGTTTCATATACAATATTTTTTTAAAGTGAGATTTTTAGGTACTTCTGAAAATAATCACAGTTACACTGGATAAGATTCTTTTTTCTTTCTTTCTTTCTTTTTTTAAAGAGATGGAGTCTCAATATGTTGCCCAAGCTAGACTCCAACTCCGGGCCTCAAGCAATCCTCCTACCTCAGCCTCCCAAAGACCTGGGTTACAGGTATAAGACACCACACCTGACCATTCTTCATATGCTTCATAGTGTAAAGAAAGTCTAAAGAATAAACAAAAATTCATAAAACTGTGCTTTTGCCCCCAAACCAGCAAAGTGTGAATGAGAGTGGATATTTGTGAACTGACAAGAAAGTGAATATGGAATGTGACATGCTGGGGCCACGCGTGGTACCCATGGCATCTGCACTGGACAAATAAGAAAAGTCATAACCATGTCCAGACTGACACCTGAAAAGATCAGTGGAGAAAGAAACAGCTTGTTATCACTGCCCTAGGACACTGCAGTGAGGGTACAACAGTGAGGGCCTGTATCACCCTCCTGAGACAGGAAAGTGCAGTTTCCACAAAAAACCCGTGAGATGGATACACTGTGCTGCCACAAATCTGCCCACCCGAGTGACTTATTAATACCCAAAATTCATACCCAGATGCTCAGATTCAACAGACCAGCAGCACATTACAGTGAAAACAGGCACAAGATGTCTGTAGTCCCATTCAAATGAAACCCCGGCAGTGGAGCTGGCAGACCCTGAAGAAAACCCAGCACTCCAGAAAGCCTTCTTAATTTTCTTGTCATTTAAGAATTAAGCCACTTCCAGTTCACACGGATCCTACCAGGTGCACTAAATTGATGTCATTATAAGCCATCAGGAAATACCCGCCGAGACCTATGCCAACACGGCAGAGTTTTGTTAAACAGCTGTGTATTTTAATTGGTTTGTATTATTTAAAACAGGAACAGTTAAAAGTCAGTTATCGGATGTTGTGCAAAAGAGATGCCTCAAGACCCCAGGGAGACTGAGTTCAGGAGAAAGCCAATCACGGGACGTCACTTGAGCACTAGGGTTATTACTCGAGGAAGCACAATTAAATCATCAGTCATCAGCCATCATCACAATCACCAGGCACTGTGTCAAGCTTCCTACTGAAGAATCCTTAACCAGCGCCACCCGCACCCCAAGACTCAAGCTATGCATTCTCCAGCAGGCATTTAAGGAATTGTATTTTTGTGGAAAGACAATGAAATCACTGAAATCATTGCCATATTCTTCATGTTGTAGGCACACCAAAATCTTTATGGTGTGCAAAACGTGTCCTGCACAGTCTTTTCCATTCCACCCTCTAAGTGGTACTCACACAAGGACTTCAAATGGGGAAAAGTAATTGATGAGCTTCTTCCCGCTTCCATCCATGTCACCCCATTCATTCACAGTCAAATCTAGCCTGTCTGGCTCCAACACCCAGCACAGGCACTGCCACCTTTCAGAGGCACCACCTCCTGGGAAATGGCTGGTCCAAGTCAAGGCGGGAGCCACTGGTCATGCCACCATACAAAGAAGCCATCAAAGCCACATTGTTATGTCAACACGACCCAAGTCAACGTAAAGAGATGTCACTGGCCAGATGAGACAGACAAATCAGTAAAGACCATCACTAACTACAATGAACTGAAATGAACACAACACTTATGTCTGTGAGTTCATAAAGATACATTAAAAAGTATTCTTGGCTACCTCTGGAGGATACTAGAACCAGCTCATCATCTGGAAAGCCAGTGCACAAAGAAAGAATCGAGCATTTACCCTTCCTTTCTAAACAGAGCATACCTCAGATGGCCATGCTGGAGAGGGAAGTTTGGCCACTGCAGAAGTAGACCAGTTAACAGATAATGAATGACAGAACATCACCATGTTGCAGCCGCTAAGGAACTAATGGGTCTAGGCCATCATCATAACAATGGCTGTGAATACCACAAGAGTGATCATCAGATACTGTGAGCTTCCCGATGAAAGTGCCCAGAAACACCTAGGAAGAAACCTGAACTTGATCAAGTCTCAAGACCTAAGTACCACTTTATAAAAAATACAGGGAGGGATATTTTAAACAATACCACAGAAATACAATTAGCAGAACAAAACAAAAATCTAGACTGTAAAACACTACAGAATAAACAATGTTTCTTCAACAAAAAATTACCAGGAAAAAAGATGGAAGAATGAGAATCTATATAGATTCAAAAGGCCTTAAGAGATGTTAACCGTTTTAATGTGCAAACCTTATTTAGATCCTGATACAAACTATAAAAAAATATGAACTGGGGAAAGAAATGTAAATATTCATTGCTCTTCTAATGATATTAAGAAATTATTAACAATTTTATTTGTGATGACAGAATTACGGTTCTATTTTTTTGAGTCCTCACCTTTTTAAATTAACGTTTTTGTTTTGAGATAATTGTAGATTCACATTTAGTTGTAAGAAAGGATACAGAAAGATGCCTCATGTCCTTACTCAGTTTCCCCCAGTGTTAACATCTTGCAAAACTGCAGTGCCATGTCACAGCAAGCACCAATGCTGACTCAGTGAAGACCCGGACATCTCCACTGCCACAAGCTTTCCTCTAGTCACGTCTATTTCCCTGTCACCCACAGCCACTCTCATGAACCTGGCAACCACAAATCTGTTCTTCAGCCTATAATTTTGTCATTTAAAATGTTATAGAATGGAATCATACACTATGAAACATTCTGGGATTGTCTTTTGTACTCAGCATAATTCCCTGGAGATTCTCCCAGGTTGTTGAGTGATTCAATCATTGGCTCCTTTTCACTGCTGAGTGGTATTCTGTGATAAGAGTATGCCACTGTCTGTTTAACCAGCTACCCACTGAAGGACATCTGGGTAGTTTCCATTTGGGGTCATTATGAATAAAAGTGCTATAAACATTCATGTAGAATCCTTACCTTTTAAAGACACGTATTTAAATATTTAGCGATGTCTAGGATTTGCTTCAATGATGTCTAGAATTTGCTTCAAAAAGTCCCTGACTAGACCAGAGAAATAAGATCATCATGAGTTGGGAAGTGCATTATACTATTATTTCTTCCTTTGTATTCGTTAAAAATGTCCTGTAATACGAAGTTTAAAAAAGAAGTCATTAAGAAAGAATTACATATCTAATCTCCACACACCCACACACATAAACTTACCCATCTTCAAGTCAAATTGAAGGTATGTTTTTTTATCTTGTGGCTTTAGACCATGCTAAGATTACTAGAATTCTCTAAACCATACAGCCCACACCTTTCAGGAATGCCCACTGTAACACTCACTCTACCAGTGGAGGCAGATCCAGCAAGGCACCTGCTAACTTTCTTTCTTAAGTTTTTTATTAGGTGACAAGAGTGAAACAAGAGCAGGAAAGTAATCACCATAATCAAATGTATGAGATTCACGAGCGGCTTGTCTTCAAAAGAGGGGGCCACGTCTGACGTGGTCAGTCCTTATCATCGAGACAGACGTGAGAGAACAGAGTGTGATTACCACAGATGAAGAGCAGCACGCTGAGCACAGCCAGGCAAGAGAACGAGGAGAGATGCATTTCCTAGGATGCACAGGCTGCTCCTGTTTTAAGCCACTCTGGAGGACAGCTTGTTATTACCATGTGCCGTCTGCAAGCTAATGAGTCCTTAGTGTAATTCTGCAAAACACTGTCTACCACTCAGTGCCACCGACACTCCACCTGCTCACTCCTCCCTGGGCCTATATCACGTTCTCCCTCCCTCCCAACAAGGACACCTTGTTTTTCTCCACATGGGGCATCTCAAGCAAAGAAGAGGACATAAATACTAACCCATCAGCCAATCTGGGATTAAAAAGCCATGTCCTCCAAAGGAAATATTCATGATGACATTCAAATGCCAAGGAGTGTAATGGCTACAAATGAGTGTCCCTCGCTTGGTCTTTAATGCCTAGACATGCACAGTGATAAGCAATTCTAAAGCTTGAAGACTACTGTTAGAAGTGGGACACCTGTCCAGAGATCAAATCCCAATAAGACAAATTCCAAAGGACTACCCAGATTTCATAGTGGTGTTGCAGTTTGGTTTTAACAAATCTCCCTCCTATTACATGAGTCCAGTTAGAAATGCTTATTGTGATAGGATTTGATCTGCACTCTGTGCAGCAACAGATAGGAAAATATGGTACACTGAAGGCTATCTATGTGACACTCAATGCCTATAAAATGAAAGACGTTAATCAGCTCTACTAAACACAATCAATGTACAGATAGGTTCATTTGGTCAACAACTTAAGAGTTCTATCAATGGAAAGAACTGCTAGCAACATTGTATTAGGTAACTAAGAAAATACGGTTGAATTCAAAATCTTGTTCCTATGTCATGTGGAATTAAAACACAAAACATCCTAAAACCCTGAGAACTGTGCATGGCAGGCTTGCATTGAGGAGATTAATGACAGGGCTGCTCATGACAGGAGAGGAACAGGTTGGGAACCGGCTCAGGAGCAGGAAGATGTCACTGGGATGGAGCTGACAGAAAGGTGGAACGTTAAACACACACATATGTATCCAGATGCTCTCTCCCTGTCTTCTGCTGTCTTCTTGACTCTTAAAACCAAACATTTCCTGGGTCCTGGATTCTGACTCTACAGCACACATTTTTGGGCAGTTTGTGGTCATTGACAAGACATGAGAAGTCGAAACTCTTAGCATGCACCTTGACACACTTAAAGGTTAATCTAAAATAGTTTACATAAAACAAAATGTTCTTGCCAAAAATCTTTCGGGCTGATTAGCTCATATATCATATTACTCTTCTTTGCAGCAACCACCAGCACCTGGTCTACAGGACTTGGATTTCAGCGGGTGCATTTTTGTGAGCTCAGGGGTTTCAGAGAAAGGATCACATGAGACAGCAGGTAGGAAATATGCAGACAGAATAAAGAGGGAAGGCATTCAGCCCGGAAAGAATTCCAAGAACAAACTGCACAGGAAGGGTGGAGGGAGATGAGCAGCCATGGTAGGTGAGACCTGAGTAGAGAGGAAGAGGAAGGGAGACATAAAGGGCGGCTGGAGCCTGGAAGGGCAGCCACCGTTGCCAGGCAAGACACAAGGACTGTGTTCCACGGACCCTTGGAGAGCCCCTGCAGGCCCAGGTAAGATGTGACAATGGGTAAGAAATGGGAGGAAAGAGGCAGGAGACCAGAGGGGAGGCTTTACTAGTTGCTCCAGGTGAGACTGTAGGGCTAGATCTGGCAGTGGGAAGAGAAAGGAAAGGATTGATCTGAGGGGCAGTGTGAGAGATCCATAAGCACAAAGCTAGTTTTGTCCTCAATTAAAACTCAGAAAATGGTCACTTGCAGTCACTGCCAAAGAATGACTTGCAAGATGCTAAGGATGCTTGTGCTGATTGGGAGGTAAACTGTCATCATGATCAGACACATAAGAGGACATTAAATGCTAATGGCTGATAAAGTCATTTTTAAAGGAAGCTTTCATTAAGCTTAACAGAGACTTGGGAAAAATAAGATTTTTAATATAAGTAAAAATTATTTTTAAGAAGATCATGATTGGTTGCAAGGTGATGAGTATTTTTAAATTTCTAAAATAATTAGCTGCTGATTTTAGCAAGACAGTAATAATGACATATGATTGACAGATCTATTTTTTCTACTTTTGCAAATCTACTTTTTATATCTACTTTTGCAGTTTTACTTTCTCTACTTTTGTAAATCACTAATACAAATCCACTATTAAACAAAAGTTCTCTCTTTTCTTTGCAAATGCATCTATGAATAAAACTGTGAAACATTATAGATGACACAAGACAAATCACCTATTTCTTAGTATATGTGACAACTTAATTTCTATTTTCATTTACTTGCTATTTTTATTGAGTACCTACTATATGACAAGGACTATGCTGGTGCCGGGCATACAATGAAGAGAAACACAGACACGGGCACCCACACAGGTGCCCACAGCACAGACGCCCCCAGACTGAGGATGGTTCAATTTAATAATGTTTCAACTTTATGGTGCTATGAAAGCCATATGCATTTAGCAGAAACCTTACTTTAAGCAACCATATAGCCATTCAGGTTTTCACTTTCAGTACAGTATTTACTAAATCATATGAGCTATTCAAATTTTATTAGAAAGTAGGTTTTGTGTGAGATGGTTTTGCCCAGCTGTAGGCTGTGTAAGCGTTCTGAGCACCTCTAATATAGGCTCATGTTCAGTAGGTTGGGTGTATTAAATGCATTTTGACTTAAGATACGCTCAACTTACGATGGGTTTATTGGGACACGACCCCATTGTAAGTCAAGGAGTACAGTGCACTATACAGTACACTGTATAGTGTAAAAGACAGACATTAATTTTAAAAAATTGTCCTAATATATACTTTTAAATTGTGATAAGTACTATGAAGGAAAATTATAGGGTACTATAGAGCTTATATAGAAAGGCTAACCAGGACTGGGTCTGGGAAGGTGTTTTTAAGGCAACTCTTTGAGCTGACATCTGCAAGGATGTAGAGGGGTCAACTGGGGAAAAGCGGGGACAGAGGACCAAAGGGAAGATGAGCACAGGAGAAGAATGGCATATGACAGAATGACACCATCTCACCTGCTGGGTAACGGTGTCCCATGGGCCCTGCAGCAGCCGTGTCTTGTAGCACTCATGGATGCCTTCCCATATGTCCTGCAGAGTTAAAGGTGTCCCATCTGTGAAAGTGCAGGGTAAAGACCTAGTGAGTAATCCATGTGCCACAACCTAACACCACAGGAGAAATATCATGACTTCAGACGAACCTTCACTAGTGCACTATGCTACTTATACATAAGAGAGTGCTATACGCAATTCACAATAGCAAAGATGTGGAATCAACTAAATGCCCATCAACCAATCAGTGGATAATTAAAGTGTGGTATACATGCACAATGGACTACTATTCAGCTATCAAAAAGAATGAAATAATGTCTTTTGCAGCAACTTGGATGGAATTAGCGAACATGATCCTAAGTGAACTAACTCAGGAACAGAAAATCAAACACCGCATGTTCTTTTTAAGTGGGAGCTAAACTAAGGGTCCACAAAGACATAGAGAATGGTATAATGGACACTGGAGAATCAGAAGGGGGAGGGGAGAAGGCAAGGAGAGACAGGAAATCACCTATCAGTATAATGTGCACAGCCAGAGGTGATGAGTACACTTAAAGTCGACCAAAACTATTTGTACCTCCCAAAGCTATTGAAATGTAAAATTAAAGAGAGAGGGAGAGAGAGGGAGAGGGAGAGAAAAAGAGAGAGGGAGGAAGAAAGAGAGAGAGAGAGAGAAAGCGAGAGCGAGCTAAATTTTCCTGTGGAAAATGTAAACGTTCAAGTTTGTCTCCTTTGCATCCATCTAGCATCTAAATCATCTGTTCATTCATGGCCTCTAGGGATTTGACAAAATAAAATCCAAAGTTGTTTTAGAGAGAACTGATAGATACAGGCACAGGCAAAGGGCCAGCAAACAGACTCCCATGTTCACAAGACTGTGTCATGAATGTCACTGAGGTCCTAGTACTTCCTCGTCCCTTGAGACAGAGAGACCACACTCATGCTTCTTCACACTCTCACTGATTATCCGTCATGTCCAAATCACTCTGTTGGGTGCCATGGAAAAGAGTGAAAAGGAAAACAACACACAACTCCTTCTGGTGAGGAGCCTGTCATCTACTAGGGGACTAACAAGCATGGCTGCGATTGAAATGCCAGGTACAGTGGTTTTTGCCCAGAGCAGACAGCAGGTACTGACAGTCCCCAGTGGCCATGGGGGGTGAAAAAAGGGACCATTGGGGTGAGGGACAGGGTTGGCATGAAGAGGTCAGTGAAAGCTTTCGTGAGCAAAAATGCATCTTTTCTTTTTTTAAGTAGTTTCAATTATCCACCTGGATTCAGTAACCTATCCAAATAAAGTAGCTCATGAAGACCACAATGGTGCTTAATACATACACAAGATAAGCAGAAAGACAGGTATCTAAGTTCTAGAAAGAAAGCAAAAAGAGAGAGTTACCTAAAGATTTCAAACCACACACTGCTGGGACGAAGGTGTCTTCTTGCTAGAATTTAATGCTTCTTGGCCCATTCTGAGCTACCAAGCCTCAAGACTTATGGTGTGCTCTTTTCTTGGGCAAATGGATGACATGACCAGAAGACATCACATATGTCAGTAACAGAAGTGTTCCATCAAAGAAGCATCTGGTCACAACATGCAACAAAACTTGGGAAAATACTCTACTCAAGGACTCCAGAAAGCACCGTATTCAGACTTGGAAAGTGTATGGAATACAGGTGTGGGGAAATGGCACTACATTTGGAGTCGAGATGGTTTAAATCCTGGTGTTGGCACTCTCTGTGTTACTGCAAGCTCTTTTGCTTTCGACTTTACCTGTATCATGAGGATAATCATCCTTTTCAGGTTTGGTTCTCATAAGGCTAGCAGTCATAAACACATCCAGGACTGTGTAGCACACAGTAGGGGCTCCATAAACACCAGGACCCCTTCTGGCCTCACACCACGATCCTGGCCACTCTCAAAGCTGAAAGCTACATTTGGAGACTAGTGGTTTCTTGCCACCTCCTGGGCTGCTGGGTCAGGCACACTGTCTTTGATCTAGTTACACGCCAATGCTGTAAGCAGACATTTTTCATGTTTGACCTGAAAAGGTGAACTTTTCCTCAACCTTCATTTCAATAAACAGCAATAGAATATTTTGATACATTTTCAATACATATCTTCATCTTGGCATTTATCTGGCGGCAGGAGACCATTATCTTGTGATAAATAGTTTTATTCCATTGACATTTCCATGTCTGTAAAATGAACAAGATTTATTCATCCAATTAACATTTGAATGTCATGTTTAGCTACAAGTTAAAAACAAGCTGCCTTCGCTGTCTGTGTTATATTGTTTTCTGAACACATTTACTGAGTAGGGCCAAACTCTGCTCTTAAAAGCAGCCTACACATCTTCAAAATACGTTCATCCTGTGTGTGTGTGTGTGTGTGTGTGTGTGTGTGTGTGTGTGTGTGTGTGCTGATGTTGGGGGAGGCAAATAAGGTCTTAAGTACTTCAGTGTCAAATAGTAAACGAAATAACTAAATTATAGAAAGATGACATGCTTTTGAAATAATTTTTACATGTCAAAGTTAGAAGAAATCAAACACCTGTAGAATAGGAACGTGTTAGAGGTGGTATACCCACTCATTTTATCAATGAGGCACTGAGGTCTTGGGAAACACGTGTCCTCCAAAGTCCTGCAGCCAGTTCCTAACTGCACTGAGGTTCGACTCCAGGTGTCAGTACCTACCAGGCTCCTCCCATGAGTCCCCTGCCACTTAGGGCAGGGGCCTTGCCAACACCTTATGAATGTTTGCTGAATAAGTGATAAACAAAGAATGTCTTCCTTAACTTCCTCTCCTCTAAGACAGAGTAGAGAGCACTGCCGGCCCAGAGAAGAATGCTGGATTCAAAATCTGGTAATCGGTAAGGGTTTTAATTTGTGTGTGTGTGTGTGTGTGTGTGAGAAAGCAGGATTTATTGAGAGAACAGAGAAGCTCCCATAGTGGGAGGGTACCCGAAGGGGTTGTCCCAAGGTTTTAATTTTATTCCTTAAAATATTTCAGTCAACAATCTAAGTTTGGGGAAACCGGGTTGAATATTACCACTGTCAAAAAACTACACACTCTGCTGGAAGCACTTCTCCAAAACACAGCAATAAGCAGCCTAGCAATGTGAGGAGCGACCAGGACAAACATCATGAAGTCCCCTCAGGTTCATACAGAAGTCAGGGTGATGGCAAGTTCTCAGACAACATCACGTCTAGGGAAACATGGACACTTAGAGCACAGGAGCTAGAAAGGACCTGGCTGACCGAGAATAACAGAAAACCGCAAGGGGTTAAAACAAGTTCAAAACACAACTGAATGCACTTTTACTTATGCCACAAAGAGACACTTCTTTAAAAAGCTGAAGAGTGTCTGTGGGCTTCCCTTTTCTAGCTTTTTTGAGACAATACCACATTAGTAGCATTTGGGCTCTTTCTACATCATTTAATAAAAACAGAGTGACTTGTAGAAATGCATTTCCATATGTTTCTTGATTTTAACATGATTCTAAAAATTATAGTAAGAAACATCTTTTTTTTTTTGAGTTGGAATCTTACTCTGTCGCCCAGGTTGGAGTGCAGTGGCACACTTATGGCCACCGCAGCCTTGACTTGCTGAGCTCAGGCGATCCTTCCAAGTAGCTGGAACTACAGACACATGCCACCATGCCTGGCTAGGAGTATTTTTTAAATGATGAAAGAATACCTCACAAATGCACTATACTGTGACATCATCATGTTCTTTCTCTCTTCCCCACATGCTGCAAAGACCCCTCCCTTTCTCTCGACCTCATCTCATAATGAGCCACGACCCTTAGTGTCTCCTGGATGTGTGCCCCCAACCCCACGGCACCCGAGGGCCTGGCTCAAGTGTCCAACAGCCTGGTCATTCTGCAGCCCAGCCCCGACTCTGACCCATCTCTCCTCTGCCCAACACCAGTGTCTTCACAATTGAAAACCCACACATTTGGTAATGCAGCCCCTGACAGGCAGCCCTTGCCACTGCTCCCTGTAACCCAGCCTAGGCCCAGGTGCACTCCGTCCACACATGCTCACACTCACATTCATGCTCACACATGTGTTCACACACACACTTACACGTGTTTACACAAGGTCTCACACATGCTCACACACATTCACTAACATGCTCACACATACATTCACTCATAATGCTCACACATGCCCACATGTTCACAAATGTGCTTGCCCACACACATGCCCACACATGCTCACACATGCACCCACACACATTCACACATATCCTCACACACACGGTCACACAGACTCACACATGTGCTCACGTGCACTCACACATGCAGGCTCATATACGATCACATGAGGCTCACACACATTCACACATGCTCACACCAGCCATGGTTACACCAGCCAGCCCTTTGCCCTGTGGTCTCTTCTCACAGCAATTACTACTCTGAAATCCTCTTTCTTGTTTCTGCGTTCATCATTTCCTGCCTCTCCCAAGTGAAAGGCAAGTTAGTAGGGCAGGCACTCGGTTGTTCCTACTCCTGCGTGCATTCATCCCAGGACCTGAGCCAGAGCCTGTCCCCAGCACATGGGCAACAGAGATCTGCTGAATTCACGTACAGATGGAAGTTGGCACACCTGTGGGCCCAGCTACTCAGGGCCAAGGTGGGGGGATCGCCAGAGCCTAAGAGGTCAAGGCCAATCTGAGCATCACTGTGAGACCTAACCTCTTTTTTTGTTTTTTTGAGTTGGAGTCTCACTCCATCGCCCAGGCTGGAGTGCAGTGGCACACTCACGGCCACCCCAGCGTTGACCTGCTGGCCTCCAATGATCCTTCCGCCTCAGCCTTCCAAGTAGCCGAAACTATAGGCATGTGCTACCATACCCGGCTAATTTTTTTATTTATTGTAGAGACGGCCAAGTTGCCAGGGCTGGTCTCGAACACGCGGGCTCAGGCAATCCTCTCACCTCGGCCTCCCAAAGTGCTGGGATTACAGGCTGGGCCACCAAGCCCAGCCTGGACCTCAACTCAAAAACAAAAAAAGACTAGAAAAAGTCATCACTATGTTTCACCTGCTCTGTGATATTGAATGTACTAAGATAATGTGCCATAATTTACTTAAATAATCTTCTGCTCTTGGTCATTATTACCAGCTTTGAAATAGTACCTGGCACAAAGTAGTCATCAAGTAAAACTTAGCAATTTGCTTCTTTTGAATTCTTTCTTTTGACAATTTCCTTGGAGTGGAATTAGTAAGTCAAAGTGACCTGAACAATGCTCCCTATTTTCATGAAGGTTACATTCGACCCCTGTGTATGCACGCGTGTGTGTGTGTGTGTGTGTGTGTGAGACAATAAACAATGAACATGGTAACTGAGTAAACTGCACATTATGTTAGCAGGGAAAACACACTATGGTGAGAAAAAGTAGAGCAGGCTAAGGCATGCCAGCAGGGGTGGGTCTGTGATTCGAGACTTCAGTGAGAAATGACTTGCGAGACCACACTGGTAGGCACCATGCTCCAGGGAGAAGGACAGCCAGTGGGAAGACTGCAGGGCATGGAAGGAGTCACTAGCACTGCGTATAGGTCACTAACTCTTCTTGCTTAAAGACACTGACTTTTTTTTTTTAATGCGAGGATTTGTTACATAGGGATATACATTGCATTAAGGCGAGGTTTGGGCTTCTGTCAACTCCCACGCCATGACATCCAGTGCGTGGTTTTGCATCCCTTATTCCCCCTCCCTCCATCCTTTAGCAGTGCTGGGGTGTTCCCATCCTTGTGCCCATGTGTGACCAGTGATTAGTGTCCGCTTATGAGTGGATTTCTTTTTTAGTTCACTTAGAATGATGGTCTCCAGTTGTATCTGTGTTGCTGCAAAGGACATGATTTCGTTCTTATTTATGGCTACATAGTATTCTATGGTGTATATTGTACCACATTTTCTTTTTCCAGTCCACTTTTGAAGGGCATCTGGGTTGGTTCCATTTTTTGCTATTGTGAAAAGTGCTGTGATAAATATATGCATGCAGGTGTCTTTTTGGTAGAGCGATTTGCATTCCTTTGGGTATATCTCCAGAAGTGGGATTGCTGGGCCAAATGACAGCTCTATTTTTAGTTCTTGAAGAAATCTCCAAACTGCTTTCCACAGAGGTTGAACTAGCTTACATTCCTACCAACGGTGTATGGACGTTCCCTTTTCTCCAGAGCCTCACCAACATCTGCTATTTTTTTGCTTTTTAATGATAGCCATCCTGACCGGTGTGAGGTGGTATCTCATTGCAGTTTTAATTTGCATTTCTCTGATGATTAGTAATGCTGAACATTTTTTCATATATTTGTTGGCTGCTTGTATGTCTTCCTTTGAGAAGTGTCTGTTCATGCCCTTTGCCCACTTTTTAATGTTTTTTTTTTTTTTTGCTATTGATTCATTTGAGTTCCTTACAGATTCAGGATGTTAGGCCTTTGTTGTATGCATAGTTTGCAAATATTTTTCCCATTCTGTGGCTGTCTCTTTTGCTGTGCAAAATCTTTTTAGCTTGATAAGCTCCCACCTATCAATCTTAGCTTTTGCTACATTTGCTTTTGAGGACTTGGCCATAAATTTATTGCCTACTCCAATGTCCAAGAGGGTGTTCCCTAGGTTTTCCTCTAAGATTTTTAGAGTTTGAGGTTTTACATTTAAGGCCTTAATCCATTTTGAGTTAATTTTTACATATGGTGATAGCTAGGGGTTCAGTTTCATTCTTCTGCGTGTGGTTAGCCAGTTTTCCCAACGTTATTTGCTAAATAGGGTTTCCTTTCCCCAGTGTTTGTTTTTATTGGCTTTGTCAAAGATGAGTTGGTTGAAGGTCTGTAGTTTTATTCCTGGGTTCTCTAATTTATTCCACTGGATATGTGTCTATTTTTGTAACAGTACCACGCTGTTTTGGTTACCATAGTCTTGCAGTAAAGTTTGAAGTCTGGGAGTATGAAACCACCAGCATTGTTTTTTGCCCCCCTCCCCCCACACCCAGGAGTGCTTTAGTTACTTAGACTATTTTTTACGTCCATATGAATTTAAGTATTGTCCTTTATAAGTCTGTGAAGAATGCTGCTGGTAGTCTGATAGAGATTGTGTTGAATCTGTAGATTGCTTGGGTAGTATGAATATCTTGATGATACTGATTCTTCCAATCCATGAGCATGGGATGTTCTTCTATTTGTTTATGTTGTCTTTTATTTCTTTGAGCAGTGTTTTATAGTCTTATTGTAAAGTTCTTTCACTTCTTTGATTAAATACTGAGGCATTTTGGGGGGGGCTGGCTATTATGAATAGAGTCGTGTTTTTTATCTGGTTTTCAGCCTGCTTGTTGTTGGTGTATAGAAATGCAACTAAGTTTTGAGCATTGAGTTTGTATCTCAAGATTACCTGACATCCAAAAATCTCCTTACACTGATAAAGGACTTTGGCAAGGTCTCAGGTTATAAAATAAATGTGCAAAAGACAATCGCATTTCTTTACTCCACTAATAAGCAAAGAGAAACCCAAATAAAAAGCACAATCCCATTCACAATAGCCACAAAAAAAATGAAAT